>CAKALU010056663.1:0-45765 GCA_916700995.1 Hozukius guyotensis | reverse complement strand
ATACTATACTGTGACTTTTTTTCAACCGACTATACTATGCCTTTTTTTCGACACATTATACTATGACTTTTTTTTTCTTTTTGCGACATGCTATAATATGACTTTTTTTCGACCGACTATACTGACCTTTTTCAACATACCACACTGTGACTTTTTTCGACATGCTATACTGACTTTTTTGACCATGTTGAAAAAAGGTGGAAAAAAGTCATACTACAGTAGGTCAAAAAAAGTCATAGTATGGAATGTCGAAAATAGTCGAAAAAAAAGTCATAGTATAACGTCAAAAAAAGTTGAAAAAAAGTCATGGTATAGCATGTCGCAAATAGAAAAAAAAAGTCATAGCATAGCATGTCGAAAAAAGTTAAAAAAAAGTCATAGTATAACATGTCGAAAAAAAGTCAGTATAGCATGTTGAAAAAAGTTTTTAAAAAAAAGTCATAGTATAGTATGACAAAAAAAAGTCACAGTATGGCATGTCGGAAAAAGTTGAAAAAAAAAAAGTCATAATATAGTAGGTCAAAAAAAAAAAGTCATGGTATAGCATGTCGAAAAAAGTCATAGTATAGCATGTCGAAAAAAGTTTTAAAACGTCAGTATAGTATGCCAAAAAAGTTGAAAAAAAAGTCATAGTATAGTATGTCGAAAAAAGTCGTGAAGAATTAGTATAGTGAAGCAAAAGGTCATTGCATAATACTTGTCACTTTTTTTTGACATACTATACTATGACTTTTTTATGACGTACTTTATTATGATTTTTTAATAACACTTTTATGGCATATTATACTAGGATTTTTTTTTTTACTTTAATTATTTTTGTTACAGTTCCTCAACTTCTACTCAGTTACTATGACCTTTTGATTTTTTTTTTCCAAATATACTATGTCTTTTTTATGACTTTTCTCGACATACTATACTGACTTTTTTGCAACATACTATACTAAATCTATATTATTTTATTTTATTTTATTTATCTACTATTTTATCATTGTCAATTAAAAATATTTGAATTTGGCCTGATGTCTGGACAAAATTCACTTTTTGGGCATTTTTCACCACTGTTTAACATTTTATAGACTAAACAATAATAATCAACGGATACATTTCAAATGAAAATAATCATTGATTTCACCCCTAATGAAGAGTTTTGTACCTCAGAAACAGATCCTGGTTGGGGCTTGGCAGCATGACCATTAGCCTGGCTTGGTGATTTGGCTGGCAGATAAGGAGAAACACCATGAGTAAACATACTGCACAAGCAAAATGTTTGTACTAATATCACTACATCTGGGTTGTTTCACATCAGTGAAGGGCAGCTTGTGTGTCGTGCTACCTTTGATGGTGGGTGAGGGCGTTGACGGATTGGAGCTCGATGGAGTGCTGCGGTTCGTCCACACAGAGCTGACAGCAGCCTTCCTCTCTGCGGTTTTATAGTTTTCATACAGCGACGCACCGTACTGGAAGTGCAAGAAACATACCACAGAGCATGAGTTCTGGTCAAATGGACATTATTTTCCTATTATTAATTGCAGAGGTGATTAAATTTTACCTTTGCAATCCGTATTCCGGTTACCCAAAGGTTCATGGACCAAGCATCATCGCAGCAGAGGTACTTGATGTACTGAGACTCTTTCTGGATCTGAGGATGCTGTGGAGACAAATCCAAATGGCAAACGGGTTAGTAAAGAACCTACTTTGTTAAAGTCTTTTCCCCATTATAAACTGTAGATCTTTAAGATTCCTGTCAACAGGCTTTTACCTTTTAACTTACCTTAATTTCTCTCAAAAATGAGAGAAATTAAGGTAACATACTTTAACAGAATACAGTTACATTACGTTTACACTCCTCTGCACCCACACAACCCTGCCTTTCAGTATAGCTCACATTAAGCGTGCAATTAACATTAGCCTCTTGGGTGACATGTGGCACTGTGACCGTCTTTCCAGCTGTTGTGCAAACACAACTGTATTTCATTACTGCATTCACTAAAAGACAAACTCCCCCGACTCTAAGAGTTTGAACTAACTCATTGATTGAATGATTCAGCATTGCACTTCTATACCATTCTCAGAGAAAAAAGGATCACAGCAGAACCAGAGATATTGTCTTTTTTAAGCATCCGTCTTCCTTTTTAAACCCTGGGGGGCCTACATTACCCACAATGCAACTCAGAGATTCAGGTGTAGTAGCGGCTTATGTGATCAGATGAGGAGCGGGGCTACTAACTTCACACCTACAGATTTTATTTTTCATTTTCAAACTTGTAGTCTTCAACCCAAACTGAATAAACAACAATTTTTTCACATACTCAACAAGACCTATAAACAAACTGATGTGTAAAATCAGTTGAGTTCCCCCTTTAAAGGTACCACAAGGGGGCAGAGTGAGTCCAGAATCAGAGTGTTTACAGGCAACTCTTGTTAAATGGATGCTATATTCTCAATTCCTGTTGTTTGGAATAGTCCAGTCAGCGTTTCTGAACATAAACAAACAAATTACAATGTGTGTGTGTCATTGAGTACATCCTGTAATCCACTTTAATAAAGGAAATATGAGACGCTCAAATAGTCTTAATTGTTGGATTTATGCCAGTAAGTGTACACCAAATATTTGCTCTATAGTTCACCCTGTATGGGTCGAACATTCAGAGTAAACTGTTTGCCCCTGATGAGGATTTTGACTCCCCACGTAATGTCATGATATCAGTTATGCATAATGGTATTAGAGATCACTTAAGGCAGCTCCTCTGAATATAAAACAGCTAAATGATGAAGCTAAATTGTTTTTGCTGTCGTCCTTGAATTGCAGCACTTTTTTTGACAGCTCGTAAACACACCGCCCCACCAAGCTGTCAAATCACACCCTAATTGAACACTTTGGCAGCCGAAAACAGCTTCCGTTATTATCATCTTCATCACCATCTACCACAACTGAGGCAGCTTTTTAACAAGTTTTACTCCATGATTCCTAAACAACAACAAGGACAAAGCGACCATGTGAAACCTGGCTAGCCTTCCCAAATGTGCACTCTGACAGGTCATCTTCCTTTGCCCTTGTCCACCAGCGCCTAATAGCCTCCCTCCCTTTAGCTCAAACCTTGAGGACTCTTGTCTTTCACTGGTAGGTAATTCAGTTTCTTTGCCTCTCTAAGCTCTTTCTGCTCTGATCCTCAACATCTAGCCTGACAGTATCTGCTGATTCTTGTATTTCCCAGAGAAGATAAGGGGAAAAGAAAGAAGAAAGCAGACTTTCACATCCCTTTAAGACTCACCACCAACTCATCTAATTCGTGCTTTTTTTTTCATGTCAAGTCAGCATGTCTTGGGCATGTACCTCCCGTCACTGTTAATATTCTCAATTCGATGGTTCTCTTTTAATTAAATGCATGGTGCTTTCCACAGTAATTTAAAGAAATATTAGGAACTGCTTAAAAAGTTTCTTTCTCACCACTTTCGGCTAAATTGGATGAAACTGTCTCCTTTCACTTCTTCAAATTAAACTATTTATTGCAATTCCAGGAACGCAAGCAGCTGTGCAGCTGACCACACCGCACGCTCAGACACCACCATGCAATAATCAATTCTGCATTGATATCTCTTCCACCGTGCGATATTCAGTGTGATATATGCCTCTTAACACTTGCTAGTAAAACAGCAAAACTCACAAGGCACTCGAGAGTCTTGCTGTAAATGTTTTTCTCCAGTTAGGGGAAGTTGCAGCTTCTCTGTTTATTAATTCAACAGTGAAAGGGTGTGTGGCTTTGAGGCTAAAATAGAATGATAAGACGACAAATTTAAAGCAAACGTACCTTCAGTAGAAAGCAGAAGTCAGTTGGGGCTTTGTATTTGCTCTTGAAGTCTTTGCCATAGTAGACATTTAGGTTGTCAAACTGGACAAAGCAGACGAGGTCACGGGATGACTGTAAAAGAAATAAAGGATTATATTAAAAGTTGATCTTTAGTGTATTTTTTTTGCCATTTTCCTGTTGCATATTGAATTGATAATCTACACTACAAGTGCAATAGTAGGGTGATAATGTCTGGTAAGAATGGTATGTTTGGGGTGCAAGAGCTTCTAAAGATATACAGCAGGTGAATAGGTATCCAGCAGGGAGTAAAAGCTGTTGTTATATTCAGCGATGTATGAAAGATGCATGTGGTTGATAAAGCAGAAAACACACTAGGACTTTGTAGTCCAAGTAAAAAATTGTACAAATCAGCTGTATATTTCTTAAGGTTTCAGTTGACGTTTCAAAAATTTCTCTATATCCGCTGGACTTTCATTTTTCACCACTTGCTTGAGCCCGACTGAATGTATCGTGGATTAGAGTATTAGCTGCTGGATGGGTGTTTATAGTCTGGATGTCCATGTCCCCTTCTGACCCCTGACCTTGGTTTTCCCTTTGGGAACGTAATAAATTCCCGAGGCCCTCAGCTGGAAGAGCCGCGGTTTCCACGACTTCTTGCCGTCTTCTTTGAGGTGAATCACCCCCTCCAGATCAGGCACGATGATGGACGTCCCGCAGAAGTTCTCCTGCAGAGGTGAAGAGGGGATGAAAGGGGGTCACTGCGAGGAGCTCCCACGGGGACAACTGTCACTTAAAAGCAAATATCTCACTTATGGTTTGTGTGCGTGTTTACGTGAGTTTATTTACCTGTATTAATATCTCCTTGTCTTTGTCTTTTATTTCTTTGAGAGCTTTCTTATCCTTCTTCCATAGATAAAAGTTCTGCAGGAATAAAACAAAGTGTCATCAATGAATCTGACTTTTCCTCTAGTGCCACCAGCACTTTCACGTTTGTGTTTTCAAGTGAAATGTCTCAACAACTTTGAGATTTATTGCCATGAAAGTTTGTACATTTAGGACATAATTTGTCCAATCCTTTGGTTTATGACCAAATACTTGCAAAACTAATGACCATCAATCCTCAGCTGTACTTTGTGTTTAGCTCTAACTAGCAATGTTAGCATGCTAACACGGCAAACTAAGATGGTGAACATGGTAAACACTATACCTGTGGAGGACGGAACCTGCCAAAATAAAAAATAAATAAATAAATTACTCAATAAATAAATAAGTCATTAAATGTAGCGAAAATAATATAAAAAATAAATGTAGCCATTAATTAATTTATAAAAATGTGACATAAATTGATATTTCTGATTTAATTTGCTTCTTTATCTTTGTATAAATTCCCTTATTCCTTTAATCTTCTGTTTCATTTTCCCTTTTATTTATTTATGTATTTATTTTTAAATTTATTTATTTGTCTTTGCCTTTATTTTTTATTTATTTATTTTTGCATTTATTTATTATTTATTTATCTTTGCATTTATTTTTTATTTATTTATTTTTGCATTTTTTATTTTTTTATTTTCTTATTTTTTTATTTATTTTTTTATTTAATGCAACCTCAATTTTTTTTTTCTGTCTGGTCAAGGATATTTTAAACCTTTCTCTAATTGTTTTTTTTAGATAAAATAAAAATAAATTTAATTTAAACATATAAAATATCAGAACAAAACAGCATCCTGAGTAGAAAAAAATTAACAGCTTTCAAAAAAAACCTTGAACCCTTCTCTTTGTCCCTGTGTGACTAGGCTAGGTTGATTTCTTATCATAGTCTGGGCATGTTTTCATTGTGGTGAGAGAAACCCAAAGGGGAATTCTATTTTGGTAGCTCTTGTGAAAAGCTGAAACTGTATACTGATAGGGGCGTTCTGTATAAATCAGATCAGCCTTTTGTTGGGGGGGGGGGTTGGAGGACATGATGGAGTATTTAAAAATGAGAATATCTCACCAGTTTTCCAACCCGACTATTTGTCTCTGCCAACAGACCGAATCCATTAAATACTCTGAGATTATAAAGGGTCCCATTATATCAACAAACATGCCAAGATCTCACTGTCTGTTGCCCGAAGCTGTTTTGTCTGATATATTACAGTGAAGACATAAATGTGAGAGGTCATCCCGCATGGAGGAAAGACATCTCATAATTCAGACAACAATTCAACAGTGAAAATAGCCAGATGGATCTGAGCTGAAACAATGTGGGGATAGATTTCCACAAACCAAGGCCAAGAACATATGAACCAGCCAGTGTTTGACTTCTTGAGCTATCACACGCGCACATCATATGTTCAGAGAGGTATATATAAAAGGTGCATACAGCGAGGGGACCAACCTGTGGGTTTTTGAAAACCTCATATTTTTCCCCTCGCTCCTGAAAGAGGACTTTGTTCTCGCTGTCCCTCGTCCACGCTGAGAGAGGATCCACCAGGTTCTCGTGGTCTTCAAACGCCCGTTCTGTCAAAAGAAAAGCAAACTTACATGTCAGCAAACTAGTAGGAGATTATCTAATTAAAGCAAATATGTGTGTATGTTTTACGTGATTATAGCATCTTTCAAATTACTCTGATGGCATAAGTTTTGATTTGTCCACTTTTTAAGGTACGACTGAAAGGTGCTAAAGTCAGAACTTTTCAAATTCTACACATAGTGGCTTTAAAGGTGCAGTGTGTAGGATGTGTTGGCATCTAGCAGTGAGGTTGCAGACTGTACCAGCTGAGTACCCGTCCACTTTCTCTTCCCTGTCCAAGACTGTGGTGACGTCAAAGAGTATAGACGCAAAGAGACAAAACTCCGGTGTTTTTTTGACAACCGCTGCCGCCATTTTGGACTGAAAACATTTATTATATTTATAATAAATATCTATTTATAATCCATATCTATCTGGATTGTTACATCCTTTCATAACACAGCTGGTATTGGCTAACAGGAAGTGGAAGTAAAGTGCAATGTGGGCCGAATTAGATCAACTGTATTGGCTTTTTAGTCTAAAAATAATCAATTTGTTTTATTAATGTATTTATTCATTTTCCAAATTATAAATTATAGTATTCTTCAAACTAAAAATGAAAAAGAATTTTAATAAATGATCCACAGAATTTTCTTGGGTGTGCTACGGCTATCCTAGGGGTCGCTACAGCAACCTGAAGACCCTCCCTGGCGTCGCCCATGGTCCTTAAAAGTCCTACGTTCAAACTTAATTTTGAGTGAAAGTACAGAGTTGATGGCAGCAAACTGTCTGCTGCATCTCAATATTGAAGCTGATCCACTTGGTGCGGCTGTATCAAACTACTATATATAGTTCTGGGTGGATGTGATGCATCATTTACTTTAATAAATATACTTGCTTACTTCCCACCTCTGCGGTAAACACAGCCATAAAAAAATATTTCCTCAGCACATTCAAACACTAATGCCAATACTCTGGAGACACTTGTAATCTCTCTCACACTGAGTAAACCAGAATCTGCAGCATGTTTCACCATGTCCTCTCTGTTTTCAGCTCTGTACCATAAAACATATCAAAACAAATGCTTTACCATATGTACAGTAGTTCGCTCTGTCATGAAATCTCTAAATCAGCTGAGCTCGGTTCAGAGTCGGTTTCACAGCTGTACAATCGTCTATTTCAAATGGGATGAATTAAGGAGGGGTTCAATAAAACACAAGACTCCCCTTTTCGCTGGAAGGACTTTAAATGGCACTAAACCTCGAAAACACATTAAGGGCACTTTCCTCCTCCTCCTCTGCCCACCCACACACTCGGGGCCATAGATCTCCAGAATGCACTGGGCATTTGACTGTAGTTTAGCCGTGGTCCCCAATTACAGGTTACCAGCCGAGGCAGAGGTAGGCATTAAATAAATTGCTGCCAGGGCTCCAGCCTATAGTTTGACTATTACAATCATTAAATGCACAGTGTGACTTTGCAGCTAGAGCGAGGTATTCAGAGTTAAAAAATCCCTTTGAACTGCATTAACCACATGGTGCATTTAGACAGTGTGCATGGTGAGCACATGGGTGAATTTAACAGTGTTTGAAGATGCTGTTGAGCTCTGTGGGTGTTTATTGGGCATGACTTGACTTGGCTTTTCTGTTGATAAAGATTAAAGGTCTGCAACCGCTGTAAGAACGCCACACGCTACAGGGGGTTTACAGGCATTTAAAAATGAACTCAAATGTCAAGTTGTCACAGCTAGTCAGAGATGACACAGGAACCTGTGCACCCCCGTGCCCATGAGTCAAATGACCTAAACCTACTTCTCATGCTTTAAATAAATCAATGTGTCAGAAAGCTAATTTAAACACGGGTTAAAAATAAACCATGTTGACCGAACGGAAACACACATTTCCTCATTTTTTCTGGGCTGGCAGCATATCTCAACTTTTTGAAAAGAGGATGATCTACAGTATTTATTGTACTTGTTGTAAGGTTAATAGTAGGGCTGTCAATCAGTTAAAATATTTAATCGTATGACTGTCCAGGATTAATCACGATTAATTGCGAATTAGTCACATTTTTTATCTGTTCAAAATGTACCTTAAAGGGAGATTTGTCAAGTATTTAATACTCTTATCAACATAGGAGTGGACAAATATGCAGCTTTATGCAAATGTATGTATATATTTATTATTGGAAATCAATTAACAACACAAAGCAATGACAAATATTGTCCAGAAACCCTCACAGGTACTGCATTTAGCATAAAAAATATGCTCAAATCATGACATGGCAAACTGAAGCCCAACAGGCAACAACAGCTGTCAGTGTGTCAGTGTGCTGACTTGACTATGACTTGCCCCAAACTGCATGTGATTATCATAAAGTGGGCATGTCTGTAAAGGGGAGACTCCTGGGTACCCACAGAACCCATTTTCATTCACATATCTTGAGGTCAGAGGTCAAGGGACCCCTTTGAAAATGGCCATGCCAGTTTTTCCTCGCCAAAATTTAGCGCATGTTTGGAGCGTTATTTAACTTCCTTCCCGACAAGCTAGTAAGACATGGTTGGTACCAATGGATTTCTTAGCTTTTCGATTGTGTTGATGTGTGAAATTAGTGGCGTTAAAACGAATTTGCGTTAACACGTTATTATCTCGTTAACTTTGACAGTCCTATTTTAAAGATTTACGTCTTCAGAGGGATGAACAGAACTTGGTTGCTGAGAGCCACAGAGAGGGTCGTAAAGTATTGCAAAATGAACTTCTAATGAAATCTGTTGAAAATACGGGAATAATAAATCCAGGCGTTTCCTTTAATTTAGTGTTTCACAGCTTAACTGGCCGCAGATAAAATTACTTGAATATAATTTTCAAGCAAAATAATATTGACTTACAATTTATTGCTCACAGAGGTTAATGACTTTACCACCAGTTTCTCATTTAAACTGTTTCAGGGCAGCGTAATATGACTCCCCGTTCATGATATACACAATTCTTTAAAAATTATCTCCGTAACAATGTGATGAAGATGTTAGTCCAGCAGCTTGAAGTAAATATAGCACAGACGGCTCAGACGGAGGATTGAGATCATACGGCTTCTATTTCCGTATGACAGAGAGGATGACTGACAGTGTCCGATACAGCAAATTAAACCCACCTGTCTACACTGTATATATGTATGTGTGTGTGTGTCAGAGACAGAGAGAGAGAGAGAGAGAGAGAGAGAGAGTATAGGAAAGAGAGGGGGAGGGAGAGAGAGGTGGATGGATCAATGTTTCATTGTGAGCTCGCTGCAGTATGGCTGCCATCGTGCCAATAAAAACACACTTCATCATCTGGACCTGAATGAAATATCCCTCCCTGCACTGTGTGTGTGTGTGTGTTTAGTTGGCAGTTCATATAAAAACACAGTGAAGGCTTATGTTGTTAAAGTCTATCTTTATTATCACTAAGTTTTTCTGGTTCGGTTGATATATTTGCTGCTCAGTTCGCTCTTATTGCCGTAGTGTTTCTGCACCAGAAATCACTTGTCATAAAAGCCGCATCACCAGTGGTATTTATTCATTGTTTTTTTATTAATAAAATCTTTGTAGTTTCTTATTCTAGCGACGCATTTCTTTGATTTATTCCAAACTGCCGCTGGAAATGTGCACCAAAGGCTTTTTAATTTTCCCCCCTGAAAATACTTAACCTGTCACAAGGTGTTTAAAACACATAAAACACTCATAAAATGACCACAGATTGAACCATTATAGTGCTATATCAGCTTGTGACAACACATTAAAAGCAGTGGGGATTGTTGATGGATTAATAATTGGTCATAAAGCCTGCGAGTGTGGGCTTCATTTCCCTTTAGTCCCTCCCATATTACAATCTTCTCTCTTACAAGTGCAAATCACACACATTTTAAAGTTTTTAGACTGGTTTCCTGTCATTTTTGTGATGATTTTAAAATTATTTTATTAAATTATCTTGCACCATGCCTCTAGGTTTTATATTCCAAGCCACTGAACAGCAACTGAAAATGTAAAATTTAGCTTGGGTATTAATTAGAATGTTTATCTAATTTATTTTAAATGATTTATTTCACTGTCTTGTGTTGAAATGTATTGTCTTATCGTTGTGTTAATTTTGTGCATTAGTCTCAAATTGCTGTACTGTTTATATTTATCCTATTGTAAAACACTTTGAATTGCACCATCTAACTATGTGAAACATGCCACACAGATGAAGTTTGATTTAATGATGATCGATACAAATGCAGTATGTGTAGCATCAACCACATTGTGCAGATTATTAGATGTAACTCACCAAGTTGCAGTTCTGGGTTGGTCTCACACAGACTCCAGTCCACGTTGCAGTCACAGTGAGTTTTCTCAAACATGTTGTCCAGAACTTCTCTGACGTTCTGCCTCTCGTCCACCATCAGAGTCTTGGAGCTGCCATTGTTCATCATCACCTTCACCACCAACTGTCAGAGACATGTGTTAGCATCATTAGCACATGTGGGTATAGCATGCTAACCTGCTAAGTCATTTCAGTAGACATACTGTAATCAATCACATTGTTAATTTAAATAACTACAATAATTTATTAATATTTAATTTAAATGAATTCATTGCTTATGTCCAACTTCTATCAATAACTTAATGTAGTTTTTATATAATTAACATTGTGATTGACTACATGACTTAGCAGGTTAGCATCATAAGCACATATGGGTATAGCATGCTAACCTGCTAAGTCATTTCTGGTTATTTCAGTAGACATACTGTCATCAATCACGTTGTTAATTATATAACAACCACATTAACTTATTAATACATTCCTTTTAAATTCATTTATTGGTTAAATGCAACTTCTATCAACCAAATGTTTGTAGCATGTGCTGCCATCCATGTTACCTGCTGGCCATAATTCAAACTATCAAACAGGAAGTGGCAGCTTCTACTGGGCTTTATAGTAGAGGGGAATTGGACTGTACCATTTTGAGTAGAGTACAGAGGGGGGTTTCATTGTTTCAGGAAATAGTCCTTAAGAAAAAAAGACTACTAGCTATTCAAAAACAAAACAGAGAAAAAAGGTAATAATAATAAAATATAAATATAAATAAATATAAAAATATAAAATACAAATTATAATAAATTAAATTTCTAAATTTATGAATAAAAATAAACAAATTAAAAGTAATGATAATTATAAATAAATAAAAATAAATACGTGAATAAAATAAATTCACACCAGATTCCCAGCACCTACTTAAATCCCCGTGGTCCTTCCACCCACACAGGATGTGTGTTTAAGGCACATTTACAATAGAGTAAATAAAACAGAATATAAAAATAATTAAATATTATGAATATAACTTAAAAAAAAAAATTTAAACTAAATTAATTAAATCAATATTGCAACCCTAACTTTTCTTTGTTGACATCCTTATGTTCTTTTGAAAGAATATATGTTTATTTTTGTTTAGTTTTTATTTTTGTATATATATATATCTTTTTTTCACAACCTCCCTAAAACCAAGCCTGAACTGCATTTTGGTGTTATGTAACGTACAGATAAAACATACACCAGGTGGAGATTACTCCAGCCTCCTTGTATTCTCCCTCAATGTTTACACCTGTTTCCAGTCTTTACACAAAGCTAAACTTAACAGTCTCCTGTAGCTTTATATTTAATGGACAGATATGTGAGTGATATTGATCCTTTCACCTAACTCTCAGCGAGAAAGTTACAATAGGCATGGTTTTAAATATTATTAGCTATTTACAGACTGTGGGGGGCTAAAACATTTATATGGGTAGCTCTCTCTCTTTTTTCACCATACACGTGTGTTTGCATCTCTGTTCCAAAAACGTGAAACTCTTTATTGAAGTGTTTTTGGCTCTAACATTTCTGTGTCATCTGCATGCCAGATTGAAGTTAAACTATGTTGTGGACAGCAGCAGGTGTCTCTAAAGTGCGACATCAAATCAAGCCTTGAAGCACATGCAGCTTGTTTATTATCCAGTTTAATTGCAGGCCATGCACAGTAAATGACTGTTTCTGTTTCCTAATGTTAGTTTTACTAGAAGAGTTGGAGCATCAGCACTTCTGTCTCTCCATTCTGTTCAACTTCTTTTCTTCTTTTAGTAATTTCCTCCCCATTGTATTCGTCTCTTTTTTTTTGCAGTCTTAGCACCTCTTTTTCCCCAAGTTGGCGGAGATTAATTTTGCTCTGGAGCAGTGTTTTCCTCACAGGCTCATATGGCTTCACACATCCTCTCATCTGAAACAAATCCAGCTTTGGGAAGCTGAGGAGTTTCACAGACCCAAGGTCAGCCAGTCGCTCGCCTCGTGTCGTAAAAAAAAATGTGGGTTTCAGAGATGTTATCACAAGAGGATTTAGAGTGTTAGATCACATGTTCCTCGGTCTCGACTTACCCTGGAAAACAATATACCTTAGGCATGTGGTTGAATGAAATGTCACTGGATATCAAATTATTTTCCTTCTTACAGTACTTCCTCATGCAAGGCAGGTATCTACAAAATACATGATCCGTGTCGAAAGCGTGCTCCGGAACCAGTGGCTTTATCTGAAACTCGAGGGCTTCTGCCCACAGACACTCTTTCTGAAACCACTGAGATTGCACCTTGCTCTTCTGCACCTAACAACCCATGGGCAGATGTTCTTGTGAAAGTTGCCACTGGTCTGTGTTTCCTCAGTATCCACACACACACACGGCAATTTAGAAAAGCTGTTTTTTGCTGGTTCCCTTTAAATTTTTCTAAGAATTTATTATTACTATCTTAACAGCGGAACACACCATTAATGCAGCTGCACCAATGTAGATTATAAGCCAAGCCACGAGTCGTATCACCACCATCTTAACAATACATGCAATTGACACAAAAATAGTTTGGTTCTGTGTAAAATTGCACATCCTGATGTGAACCTTTGCATGCGAGACCGCACGTCTGTGCTTTTTTGTTGACTGCTTTGAAGATGAGAAAGTGTCCAAACATCAGCCAAAGAGGGAGAAAGCGTGCCGTCCTGCAGGACGTTGGCTGGATCCTTTACGGTGATTGATGACTCCTCCGTAAGGGAAAATAAAGAGCCGTACTATCTTTGAACATTACGTCTTTTACTGTGACGTCCGTGTAGCCGTAATTCACAAGGTCTTTAAAGTTTACTGTTGCCAGTGGATGTTAAGATCAGAGGAGTCGTTGTTCGGTCGTCTTACCTTTTTCACTTTAGCTTCCTTCAGCTTCTCAAGGGCGAGCTTGATTTTGTCTGCTTTCATCTGCGCCTCGATTTCCTCCTGAATAGGACAAACAATAACATGTTATGGTATAGTGCAGAATAGATGTTCATTCGCCATTATTTCTAATCTAGTATAAGAGGGACATATACTACCATAGCGCCATTGTGTTAAAGCCAGTATACTTAGGAAAATCAGCACAAAGAAATCCTATTTGATGCCAGTAAACTGCACACGGCACAATCGGGAATAGTTTGACATTTTGGGAAATATGTTCATTTGTGTATTGCTTAGAGTTAGATGAGAAGATTGATAACACTGTCATGTATATATGGTAAATATGAAGCTACAGCCAGCAGCCTGTTAGCTTGGCTTAGCATAAAGACTGAACAGGAGAAATCAGCTAGCCTGGCTCTTTCCAAAGGAAACACAATCTGCCTACTAGCACCTCTAAAGCTCAGTAATTGTTTAAAAAGGCAAATTCATTTCTGTGGATGCAGCACTTAAGTTCTGCTCAGGAGGTGTTTCATTTTAATTTCATAACTTCCCGTGTGTGGAGCGTTCAAGAATTTCATTTGCGACATTAGATCTAATCTACTAAATCTCAATTAGCAGGAATAGGATACCCTTTACTTTGGCTTATAACACTGGTTTTTACATTAAAATCCTGCCTACGGTGCAGTTTTAATGAACTTGTACACCTCCACCTAACAATGACACATTCTCTGCCTCAGCACAGCTGGTGTTTTTACCTCAGAAGGATGAGGTAACAAGCCCTGCTAAAGCAATAAGCTCCCGTCTGGCTTCGCCCCCCTCCACCACTGCCACATCTATACCTCCCCTTCTCTCCAACCTTTGGTATTGATCCTGTTACTCTTTCCTGCCTCCCTCACGGCTGTTTGATCTGTTCCAGACAGACTCTTCGGCTGTTTCGCCTCACGAGTCTCTCTAACTGTAACAGATGCCTCCCGTCCAGGAACGACTCCGCCATGATCTCACCGTCCAACTGTTATAAGAGCAATACCACTCTTCCCAGTTCCACTAAGACAAAAAGAAATCACTAGAAATTTATATGCTGGGAACGAGTGATGTTTTCGTTGTAATACTGTCTTGTCACGCACGGCTCAGGAAGCGCTTTCTCGTGGCAAACCGAGACACGCCACCAATAAAACGGAGATTATGACATTATTGCCTCTCTCTGCTTCATGTGTCATATTACGTTTTAAGAGCCCAACAATGCAAAGAAATGTCATTTTCCTTCTTCACTGTCTGTCGTCCAGCATTGTGGCATTTTCCTTGAAAGTGTATCAACCACCTCTGACAAGCCTTAGTTTGAACTCTCACTTTTTAAATTTTGAACCAGTACCCAGCAACAGAGAGGTCAAAAAGTGATTGCACACTCATTTTACAAACTGTACACAGGCTGACTCACCTTAGTAGGCTTTGTAGACTGAGGAGGCGGAGGTGGTAAAGGGGAGGTGGAGGAGGAGGCCGAGGTGCTAACATTGCTGCTGGTGCTGCTCGCTGGTGATGTTGGGGAAGCGAGGGAGGAGGTGGGGCGGACGCTCAGGCCCTTCGGTGGTGGCGGCGGCAGGTCTGGCGAGGGCGGTGTTGGCACCTTCAGACCTTCCATCTGTGCTGCAAGTTTCTCTTCCGTTGCATTGAGATCAGCCATCAAATCAGCCATGAGCGCATCCAGATCACAGTCTTCCAGTTCATTGAGGGACTCTGGTGTTAGAAAATAATCGATTTATTTGTTAAGAACTGACCCTGGTATAGTAATTAGAGACAAGTGTCAGTTAATAGTTTATGACCTCTCTCTTGACTATTGAGCAAACAGTTTTTTTTTTTTGCATTAGTTCCTTTTTTGATATGTACCTTCCCTTAAACATTAAGAACCTTCATTTTTTACAAGTTCCTCTCTTTGTTTCATAACTAACTGGTCTGGTAGAATGCACCAAAACATTTATGTTTAATATTGTACATGGCAACCTTACAAATAAAATAATGAAAAATAAAATGAAGGCATTTCTTTCATTTCATTCCTCATTCATCTCCCCTCATCTTCCTGTAGGAATAAAGGCTGTAAATGGTTCATTATTGACCATTATTAAAGGAGCAGTATGCAGGATTTAGCCGCATCTAGCGGTGAGGCTGCAGATTGCAACCAACTGAAACATCTCCCGTGTGCCAAGCATGTAGGAGAACTACGATGGCCAATGCGAAAACATGATAACATGAATGTCCCTCTCTAGAGCCAGTGTTTGGTTTGTCCGTTCTGGGCTGCTGTAGAAACATGGCGGCCGGCTTTGTGAAGAGGATCAGCTCCCTATGTAGATATAAACGGCTCATTCTGAGGTAACAAAACACAAAAAAAAATGCCAATAGAAATAAAAAAAAAACTGCCAATAGATCCCCCTAAATGCTACACACTGTTCATTTAAAGCTGGAGGAGGCAGATTGGAGCAAATATGATTAATACAAAATTATTTTTATAAAACGGTCAGTATATCCTGACAGTAGAACATCAGACAGGTAATCTGAAAAAAATCACGTTCCTCTGTGTCTTCCGGTGTCCTCCGGTGCTTTTAATGGCATCTGCAAGATTTTACAGACCGGAGGAAAACAACCAATCAGAGCTGCGCTGGAGCCTGCCGTCTCTGAGCAGCTGTCAATCACTCGCGAACTCCAATCAAACGGTCAAACTAGGCAGCGCTGATCAAATATGAATCAATATTCTGTTACTCTATTGCCTATTTCTCACCTCAAATGTTTTCAGAAACATCTTGTAGTGTACTGTTTAGCTGTAAAATGAGAAAGTTTGTGACCCGGCAGCCATGTTGAGATCAAGTTGAGTACAAACCAAGCACCGCCCACCAGCCGGAGCAAAGACAATAGGAAGGCTCTCTCTCTCTAAAATAACCTGTGATTGGTCAAAGTCTTGCGTCAAGGGGTAGATTTTTTAAATGATGCCAAAAATATACTGCCTCCTGCAACTTTAAGGCACCACTGAGAGCTACTAGCATGGTTGTAGATTTTTCGTCTTGTTAGTAGGTCTGCCTCCTCTTAGTCGATTAGGGTGACACGCTCACTGACGGCCTCAAAACTGGCCAACGGCCGACCGTTGGCTTGGGTGTGCTAGGGCCTTTAGTCAATCAGTCATTTTTTAAGCTTTTTTCATGTTGAATGACTTACTGTATTTCCAAGTAACTTATGAGCATATCTCTGGTAAACACCAGATTTAAAGTGGTGCTTTTGTGTGATTCTTTGTGGAAAAACTCAGTTTTACAGATCTGTCGAATTAAATTGATTAGTCGACAAAGAACTTCTTTGTATGAGGACAGCCCTACTTTTTAAAAACAATGGTTCATTTTGTGATTTATTGTCGTTCAGTTAGACATAGAAAGCTTTGTGACATAATTTGTGGTGAAGAGCTGTATAGATAAAGATCATTTGACAAGACTGACGTGCTTAATGACGTACAGTTGAACAGGATCGGGGAGACTTTAAGTAGAGTAATGACAGCAGATGCTGCAACCTTGCTTTAACATTAACCTGCTTGTTTCACAGCCCATAAAAGCCAAAGGCAAACACTGAGTAATTAGCACGTACAGTGACCTCAATCTTTGTCTGAAATCACCTCTTGAACAGTAGCCAGATAAACTGCAGAGCAGTGCGGTTTTCCTCCCTTTTTACGTCACTGCTCGCAATCTGAATGATTTACTAGATAAGTGATGAAACACGCGATATACATCCTGCCTTTGCACAACCACCACACTGTAGTAAGTCACTGTCACAAACTGTCAACACCCAGCTCCTTGTTGTATTTCTACACACACGACAAGCAAAATGTTGAGTCACCATTCAGGTCAGTGTAGCCGATGGACAGGTTGACTTCGTCGTCGGTGCTGGGGAGAGGCGCAGGAGGTACTGTTTCCTGTCCGAGACTCTGTGGGGAAGAAAGACCAGGCAGTGTGTTTATAAGAGCGTGGATATAATATCTGTACAGCCACAAGACCCCCGGAGGCTCAGCCAGTTAATCCACAACACATTCTAAAACATAAACGCTCCCTGGACATTATGTAAGAAAGTATAATGTTTACATGTGTAACGTTACATCTGTTTTTAAGTATTACACCTAACAGGGCTTCCATGTGTTATATGAAGCCGCCCTGGCAAAATGGAAGTGATTTAAAATGACTGGCGGGTTAGAAAAACAACATCAAAGTGATCAGCAGGGTTTTTCACTTAGACAAAAAATGTGTAATCTCTGGCGGGCTCATGCCATTTGACCTCCCCTCCAAAAGAAAGTGTAATTTATGGTTGTTAGATGACCACAGAGAGTGTTTCCCCCCGCTGGGTCTGTTGTGCTTGCCAGTCTCGAGTGTCTCGGTGATCGATGGTGGGTTTTAGTGGGTCTGTCGTCTGTCTCTACAGAAGAAAAGTCTATTTAAGGTATATAAGGTGAGGGAATTAACCCACGGGCAGTCTGGAGAAAATGCGTTGTTGTGTTCAGTATGTGCTGCATTAAAAGTGAGTATAATATCTTTCATATAAAATTGTACTTTATTGCAAAAACAAAGAGCATCTGATGCATTTTACTGTGACAGCAAAAAAAGTTAAGAGTCTATACCAGGTGTTTTTGCTTGTAATAAGTAAAACAATCTGTTAATAGAACAAGTGAAATTTGCTTGGTAAGATTTATTGAAATAAGATGTAATATTTAGGCCTTCAAGATAAAAACACATCTTGAAATTAGCTGAGAAAACTCATTTTGAGCTATATTTCACTCGTATCAGGAAGTGTTGTGTGTCATAATAAGCCTGTAATGCTCAAAAGTAGTATGGTTTAAAGATAATAAAGATGCATTGTCTAAAAACAAGTCTCTATATCTCACTGAAATTTTACTTGTTGGTGATGGTGTCTTATATTACAGTACGTGTTATGAGATACTTTGAATAGTAAGTAGACAAATATACTTGGTAAGATTTTGCATTTTTGCAATAAATAAATAACAGCAATGCTAATAATAATACAATTTTTAAAAAATCTGCAAAATTGCTTTTATATTATATTAAGACTAGTATTAGGTATTTATTTTCTGTCCCAAAAGTAAACAGCAATGATGTACAATACTAAAAGATGTGGGATGAAGTGCTGTAATAAAACCTGTATGACCATGGTTGTCATGACAACAGTCTTAGCTCACCTGAGTGAGGAGGTCCATCTCCCCCAGCATGTCACTGAACATGGCATCAATGTCGTCCATCTGTTCAAAGTAACAATACAGAAATGTCAGATACCAAAAGAAAATACTCAAAGATCAGACTGTAAACTTTGTCCTCTGTTGAGGCACCGTGTGTATCAATGTATAGATTGGTGCTGCAATAAAGCAAAGAATTTCCATTGATCGGATGGTTGTCATGTGAATGACAGTGAAGGAATGTGTGGAATGAAGATGTAAATTCAATCTGTGTGGTGAAACAACTGTTAAATACACATGCACGTTACACAGCCAGTGGTGAGACACGGTACTGCTACTTCACTTTGAACTGTGTGTTGCTGTAATAGTGCCCTGAGGCCATGTTATCATCTCCACCCAGACTGAAGGAAGAAAAGTATGTACACATAACTTCAAGGCATTCATTTTTCGCCCGGACGTGTTGTGTCTTGTAGCAGAGTGTGATTTGACTTTTGCATTTTCTGCCAGATTTAGAAGTACTTTTTTTTATTATCAGTCCTGTGCCTCTCGGTCCTCCAACTCACCACCGCAATCAGTCCTATAATGTCATTAAAGACCATTATGTGTGGAAATCGTGCACTCACATTACATGAACACAATTTGCAAAGTTGGTTTCAATCATCATGTAAGACAATACCAATTAATTTCAAATACTGTATGCTAAGAAACAAAATCAGAGTGGCCACAAGAATTGATCCCTGAAACATGCTGAGTCGTGGAGAATGAGAAACTATCAACAGTAATAAAATATGCATGCTGTAGACTGTGCTTAGCTATAAATTGCTGCACTTGATTGCTACAGATTTATATAGTTAAACCCCGACAAAATAGCCCCGGGGACCGACTGTTTTTCATGAAAACAACTCCGGAAGATTCTCTTGAGATCTGTAATTACGTACAGTACGCTGTCTCTCACATGTGTATTATTTGAATCCCCACTTTCTCAGAACAAATGTTATGATGGGCTAGAGTGTGCAGTCAAAACAGAGTCCCTGTTTTCTTACAGTGGAACATGACCAGTAGTGGGACGGAGTTAGTGGGAGTTCATTCGGTCACAGTGGTGCTTTGATGGGGTTTTAACTTCACTAATTCCAGACGTGTAATGTGCTGTATTTGCTACTGTACAGCTCCGATGCATGTTGACCGTCTGGTGACTGAGCCTGTACGGGTACAATATTCTGATTAAGGACATTTCAACAGAAAGTATAGCTGCTCTAACTGTTGAACCAGTCTGGTGAACATTAATGGCCCACTTTCTGCCAGTGGTTCTGTGGCGGTTAATGAATATAACTGGCCTACTTTTTAGTCATGCTAAAGTCATTGTGCGTAGGAAATTACTTTTTTTTTTAATTAACACTTAATGAACAACCACACTTTGGTGTTTCATTTTATTTTGGTGTTTCATTTTGACTCATTACTTAAAGTTTTATGGATGGCAATGGCAACTGTTGGATGAATTGCCATTAAATTTTGCATTCATGATCCTCAGAAGACGAATCCTACTGACTTTGGTGATCCCCTGACTTTTCATCTTGTGCCTTAATGAAGTCAACATTTTATCTTATCCAATAAACGATCGATACCTAGTGTGTCTGTATCCACTGCCAAGGGGTACTGACCAAGCGCAAGGACAGTTGACTATCTCAACATCTCCTGGATGGATTGGCACAACAATTGTTCAGACATTCATGGTTCCCACATGATTTATCCTAATGACCGTGATCCATCATCAGGTCAAAATCTTAATTCGTCAAATACTTTATGACCAAATACCTGCAACAATAACGATCAGCCTTAGCTGTACTTTGTTACGTGCTAATTACCAAATGTTAGCATGCTAAACTAAGGTAAACATACGTGCTATATGTGTGCTGTTATGATAGCATTGTTATTGTGAGTATGCTAGCATGCTGATGTTAGCATTTAGCTGAAGGCAGCTGTGAGTACGGCCTCACAGAGCCAAGCATGGCTATAGACTCTCAAGCCTCGGTTATACTTTCCGCAAGGACGGACGCACGGACATGAGCTGACGTAGAATCGCGAGGAAGAGTTTGGTTGCGACACGCAGAGGCGGCAAGCATAAATCAAGCTTTAGTCTTATTATGTTAAAACGTATCAATATTTCATACAGATTACACATGATGAAGCACGAAGACGGCAGCAGATGCAACCCCAGTTTTTGTTGTTGTATAATACTTAATTCATATTCAAATACTTTGTATAAAGTTTTGAACAAAACCTTGTTCATTCAAGACATTAGTAGTGATGATTTTGGAACAGTCTCGCTATGAGCATGGCTATATTTTTATACCAGGTAAGCTCACCAACTAACTTAGATACCTTAACGTGGCTTTGCTCATTTTGTAGCACAAAAGCATGATTGGTCTGCAAAACTCAGAGGTGCATAAAATCTAAATGTGGTTATGTCTACAGTAGCTGTACGACTTGAGACGCTTATAATTGAATATGAAGTAACTGAGGTTTGGTAAAAGTTTAGAGTGGTTACAGTTATGGAAACAATATAGGTGCTATGACTTCTCAAACAGACCTCACAGTGGCTTCACACTCTACCCCTTGTTTCTAATAGGTCCATCTATTAGTGTACTGTTAGCCACTAACCTAAAAAGAAAGCTCCACCCACTGATTAATCTCATTGGTTCAACTCCAACCAATGAGATCGTCTCTTCCTCAGTGAAATGTTTGCATAACTAAATGTACAATCTCTCTGCTGTTACGGTACATTAGATATGGAAATATTATCTCTAACAAAGTGTAACACCCTGTTTTCACTCATCACAGTTTGGACTCTGTTTAGTAAACGTTTAGAGCCAACAAGAAAAAATAAGAGAAGAAAGAAAACATTTGCAGCGATCGGGGCAAACCCTCAGTCGCACTGCAGAGGAGACAAGAGTGATTGATTGTGTTCCAGGCAAGAGTTCATACAGCGCTGTGTGACATGATGTTTCCCATTTCAATGTGAAATGGATCAATATTGTTCCAACATCTGACACATGGCGTGTGCATGTATGTATGTATCTTGTGATTCCATAAATGGGTTTGTGCAGATTGTACTGTAGATAAAAAAAACTTGCAAGTAATTGCAAAGTATTTAACATGATGACTGAACTGCTTTTAAGTGTCAGACAATAATTTCCACATGACGTACGTGTGGGTCTTTCTAACTGTTTTAGCATGTGGGTCCACTCCTCCACCCCTCTACAAGAACGGCTGGCCCCCAGGAGGAAGTGGTAAAGGGTGAACTTCCTGCCACTTGCAATGTTGAAATTGCATAGGAAATGTTGACACGAGCAGCCACCTGCGACTTTAATGCTACCGTTCTCTTCACTCACACTATGTCACATTCTAAGGGTATGAAAACATCACTTGCATGGGCCTATATATGCGATATTCTGCATAATGGCTCAACAAAACAATGTTAATTAATTGCAGTCTCACATCCGCAAAGCTTGATATAAAACATTCATTATTTAAAAAAATCTGATACAACCACTCAATTATTTTCATTCCCCTCTTCTTCCTGTGGTTTCACATTTTATTTAGTGCTATGACAACCGCACTACAACACAACTCATTGCAACGACCACAGTATGATTTTAGTCCAAGTCAGCTCTTAGCTCACGAACAACCACACAGAACACGTAAACACTGAGAGCGTCTGACGCCACTTCAATGCAGATTTTTAAAGTCACGCAAGGAAATAATTTGTGTCAGTTGGGTCATTCCAGGCAGCTGCTTTTAGAGGCCAAATGCATTAAATGGAGCGCTCCCAACTGTCGTTCAGTAAAGAGAAGTCAGAGAGGGGGAGTCTAGCGTTGGTCAGACCTTGAAAACAAACAGACATCTGCTGATGGAGGCAAAAGTTTTAACAGTTTCATGTCTCACTCCCCATATCAACATTAAACTTAAGAAAGTATTACACTTTTTTTTTCATTTGTAGGTGTGACATTGCAAACGAAACATAGAGGAGAACCATTGAAAGGTGTTAACCTTAAACTGGTGTCATTATTAACCATGTGATTATCAGTGGAGCCTATTTGTTTTACTTAAAGGAATAGTTTGAAATGTTGAGATATAAGCTGAGAGTTAAGGCCTTTACACACCGGGGCATGTCAAATAAACAACACAAAAATGTGAATACTCGCCTGCGAATATTATATCTCTAGGGCTTTTATTGTGAAAAGCAAGAATGGAAGGAGTGGATCTGGTAGACGCTTTGTCAAGGTTGAAATGAGTAATAAAGTTCCCAGCAAGAGAGTGAATAAGCTTATTTCCTAACATGTCCAGTTATTCTGTTAACCATGAACAAAAAAACTGACTCAAGATATCAGAGATGACGGTGATCTGTTGTGAAATCATGCAACAGATTTTTATCAGCAAAATTTGAGAACCGTCATAGTTGGAAGACAAAGTTTGGCATGACTAACGCTATTCGACAGAATCATTACTCACGCATAAAGTGCTCTGATGTGAGCTGAGTTTTCCATTTTAATCGAACAAACTGATGACAAGTGTAGATTGTCCTCTGTAAAGTGAGATGTAGGGAATAATGGGATGATTATATTTCCTGTCAATAACTGCATTTACTGTAAAAAAAAAGTTTGTTTTTGTGAACTTTCATATGGACGTTGTTGCAGGCTGAAGGAAGACAATCATTAAAGTATGTTGTTGCCTCTATGCACCATTTTCTTTCCAGAAACAGCTCTGAAAATATGTGATTTGTCAGCATTTATAAATAAAATTGGAAATGCTGGAGCATGGAAACTGGCGCCCTTTCAAACCAGCACAATGCATTGTGAAAACACACAAAAGTCAAACATATAGCATGTAACTTCTACATTCCTCCAGAAAACGATTCCTACATAATCTCAAATATGTTTCCGGCATTTTTTTTTTATAAATCGACACACAACTCGTCAAGTTTCAGACGAGAAAATGGAAACCAGACAACAACCCTAAGTGGCCGAATCGAAGCACAGCATGTTTACCATATTGTACAGAAACTCGCTCTCTTACTAGGCTCAGATATCTGTGTTTACAGAAGTGGATGTACTCTACTGTAACGTAGGCAAATTAGGGGGTCGGCAGCAGAAACAAAGCGCTGAAGGGCATAAAAACCAAGAATCAGAACTGACATTTAACAATACACAAGATCGTATCTGTTTGCTGAGGGCAGTTTATGTAGAAATCAAACATGGACCTAATTTCCACTAAGGTTATTTTTACATGGAAAAAACTATCCTTCAACCTTTTTTTTGCTGCGCATGAGTCATTGGACAGTCTGTCTAAACATATATTGCAGCGTTTTCTGTCTTGACAGCAGTCAGAAACAAAATGTTTTTTACTTTTACTCCAGCATTCCAACTCAACAATGATGTACGGCTTATAAGTAACTCGGCTCATTTTTCTGTGATTTAATCTCATCTCAAAAAAGCCAAATGTACAGAATGTTCCTATCATCAGTGACAGCACTATTAGCTTTAAAATAAGGGGCCAACCCTATCGGTTTCATGTGCTTATTGAGTCATACAGCAGTCTGAAATCAGAGCCGGGGTCCACCCAGTTGGAAAGCAGACAAGAGAACATATGAACTAACACACTTTTCATTATATTAGAATAGCTTAATGATTGACTTATCGCTGTACAGCGACCTCATTAAGCCTTATCTCGTGAGTACAAAAACATCCTGGGTGACAATAGCCGTTTTGTATAATATATAAGTCTGTATCAAAGAGGCTTTAAATCACTAAATTTGGCAGGAAATTATCTGTATTGTTCTTCCAGCTGGAGGAGATTTTATTTGACAGCCCAATCACCTAAAAAACAACAACGATTCACATAAGTCACATACGCTCAGAGGAAAGCAGCTATGGGTGTTCACCGTTAACTAAAGGTACAATTAAGCAGAGATGTAACTCACCTTTGTCAAATGTATTAATCCTTGTTTCACCAGTTAGTTTCAAGCTTCATGGACACCAGTTCCACCTCAGATTATTGTTCTCTAACAAAGCTCAACACCAGAAAAAACAGTCATACACGGGGCAGATTTGGGTGTGTTGATGTGGATTGCATCTGGCTGTCTTGACTCTTGACTTCTTCCTGCTTAATGCGGAAGTTCAGGTCCGGACCTGTCACTGCATTCCTTCTCAAAGCTCAATACTTTCACAACACTCTTGTCTGGGCAGCGCTGGGCCCGTCCCCCTTTATTAACAGCCTCCTTATCTCCACTGTATACTACAACTGTTTCAACAACGGCCAGAAGCTGTGACTCCCAATCACGGTGCTGATTGACAAGCATTTGAGTAGATGGTGAAGTGTTTGGAAGAAGAAATGAAAGCGAGGTCTCGGTGGGATCGAGAGAACGGCTGATTCAGCAGGAGGAATGTGGCGGTCTTGGTTAATAATTCACCTCGCTGAGACTGATTTACAGCAGGTCTTTAGACAGGAGTGGTAATATGGCACGTCACAGCGGTGAACACCAGACTCCAACAGAGCTCCAGTGAGCTAAATTCGTCTGTCACCTCTAGACAGATCCATACATTTAGAAGTATTTCAAATAAAGTTAAACAAACCTCCTCTAGGCGACTCAAGCTTACAGAAGTTGCTTTCACTTACACTCAAACGTCTTTTTTCTTCGCTTAAAATCAGGAAGGAATATCTTAAGACACTGGTGTGGTGCAACAAGGTCGGTTATCTTCAGGGGGGGAACCAAGGAGAGCCAAGCTGTCAAGCTATGAATAGCCTCTGGCTCTTATCTGACCAGGCAGACACAGATAGCTCTATTTATTTGCATTTCTCCTTGAGTCAACCTGGGAGGCCAAAAAACAGGATCTTTTTTCAATCCGTCTTCTTCCTCTTCTTACAGAGGCGTCAAAATATTTGGAAAAGGTCAAAAAGTAGCGAGGAATGACGATTGTGATGCAAAATGATGCTTAAAAGAACAATTTCCCTTCATTTCTACCCTCCTTAATGTGTTTAAAAAGGAAAATATGACTTTCTATTTGCATTATTTTGCTTTTATTAGCCCTTCTGTGTCCTATTTTCCCCCAAAGACCAGCCTCAGCTCCACTGGGAGAGGCAGACCACCCTCTCTATGGCAAAATCCTGTCATCATATACAGTGAAGCCGAGCACCACGGGGGGAAAACCAAATAACCTTGAGCACGTCCAAGAGCCATTCATAACTTGTGATGTATTAAACAAACACTCGTGGTACAGGCATGTGTCCCAACCATCCTCATTTCCTCTCTCAGGGGTTGACAAACAGATGGACACCGTGGGCAGTCTCCCATTAGCTCCAAGCATCTCCTAAAACGCGAGCACGCCGGTGCCTCGGAGAACATTTCTCAAGTAGATACGCTGATTAACGGTTGTGGAGCTCGGCAGCAAAAGAAGGGGGATTTTTCTGCTTTGTTGTGTCGTCGCAGTCAATCACTGAGGGTGGTCCAACAGGGTGGATACTCATAATGTTTTTGTCCATGTATGCTGCAGCTCATATATCATTACACGGAGTCAAGACACTGTAGAATATTGTTGTTTTTTAGTGCAAATTTTGCATTTCATTTAAAGTAGGAACTGCAATTTAAAGGTGCAGTATGTAGGATTTGGCGGCACCTAGCGGTGAGGTTGCAAATTGCAGCCAACTGAAACTTCTCCCTTGTGCCAAGCGGGTAAGATAACTACAGTGGCCGACGCGAAAACGTGAAAACGCATATGTCCTAATCAGGCTGTATACGAAACCGCCAGCTACATACTACTGATGAACGCAGTATGCAGTATACAGTGGAATGATGTGGAATGATATCCCTACAAATATTAAAGTAATGTTAAAAAGGGTCGTGTTGTCTCAGCAGGTTATCTCTTTTCCTCGCCTCTTCCCTCACCACTCTGCTGCTCTGTAGCCACTCTGTAGCCGCTCTGTAACCGCTCTGTGAGCGTCACTGGCCGGCTCACGAGCGAGCTACGCCCGCGGACGATTGTTGAGCTTTTCAACTCCAAAAAGGCAGATAAACGAAGGTTCCCGTTAATTTATAATGGACATTTGTGTTGTGAAATTTAAACAAACTATCCATTAACAAGGAAATAAAAGCCTCTTGTCTACGAGACCGGTCTCTAGAGAGGAGGAGAGCTCCAGCCAGCTCATAGCGGTCTGTGAGCGTGACTGCCCGGCTGGCGAGGTAGCGACACCGGCAGGCGCTAGCTAGCTGTCACGGCAGTTTGTGGAGCTTCTAAACTCCGAAAACGATAAAGCAAATGTTCGATTCACCATCTTATATTGTACAACTGTAAACATTCATAATCTACACAGTTGATTTCTCACCTCAACATTTTTCAGAGGTGAATTTAGTGATGAAATAGCTACGAAAAATGTAAAAAAACAAGCCGTTTTTGGCTGCTTTTGTTGTAACCATAGCCAGTACCGTACCTGCTACATTTTGGCCAAATCAGTCTGTATACTACAAGTATAGTATGTGGTTTCGAATACAGCCCCAGTGTTTGTCCGTTCTGGGCTACTGTAGAAACATGGCGACTGGCTACGTATGATATAAACGGCTCATTCTAAGGTAACGAAAACACAACGATTCTTATTTTCAGGTGATTATGCACTAAAAAAAAACATACTTATTATATTCCATATCTGCCAATAGATCCCCCTAAATGTTACACACCAACCTTTAATTCTTTACAGGTTGCAAAACAAAGCCCTCGGCTAGTAATTTTGGTTTTAAAGTATTGCAGAACCCCAGATGGTAAGGTGTGAGGTGTAAGAGAGGCCATACGTTGAAGCTATTAGTCTCCATCATATTAAATCAGAGTGCTCCAACACACCTCTAAAAGACATTATTGGACTTTTCTGCACTGAAAGAAAATGGGGTGATAACGAAAACCAGTGGGCACCTTTCAAAACGATGAAGCATTTGTCATATATAGTACTGCAGAGGACAAACTGTCATACTGATGATGTGAAAAGTGATGCATTAGGAGTGTTGTAGTGCCCTCTGTTTGTACTCTGCTGTACTATACATTCCAGCTCAGTGGGTGGTGGCAAGCAGTTCAGGCTACCAACCTGCACCACTTATTTTCTTTGTGCAGCGCTGATCCACTCTGAATGTTTACACCAGGAAAATAAATAACAGTTAGCTGGATTTTTTTGTATGTATGTAACTAATTTAAGTTTCCAATCAGCCCCTCCTGCTCCGCTTGGCCGGATTTATTTGCCATCAGCATCCAACAAACAATGAAACTGTGGTTTGTTTTTATTAACATGAGTCAAACTTGCCTCTCTATGGAGGCCCATTTCTGCCACGTAAAAAAATACTGACAAGATTAAAAAAAGTAATAATAATCAGGCTATTTCATTAGTTGGATTATTTCACTACTATTATTTGTTATGTTATTTATATTTTCGCAGACACTAGGGGTACTAAGCACCAGATCAACTTGTTGAGTGAATGGCAGGATTAAGGATAAAGGCAGCAGGTGTTTCAAGGTCAGGTGATGCACCAGGAAGGGACATGTTTTTTACCAGGGCAAGAGAGCTACGGCTTTTTCGTGTGTCATTTAACACCATGTCATTATCTTGAAATGGTCATGGTTATGTTTAGGCGACAAAACTACGATAACGACAACAGTTAGGTTTAGGAAAATCACCATGGTTGGGCTTATAATGAGTACGTAAACTAAGTAAAATACATACATAAACAACGTAACGGAAGTATGAAAAACGCACTTTTGGACTCAAACACTGGTCTCCTGGTTGAAAGTCCTATGTTTGTTGGACCCATCCACCTCTTTCTCACATTTTATTCTACGTCATTAGCTCTGGCCGTAGCATATTCACGCAGATGCGTTTACATAGCAGTCCATACAGACTAAATGGCGTGCACATGACTCACAAAAGCAACAAAGGCGTTGTTATTGCATGCAAAATGACTTACAAATCAGATAAATTAAATTTATGTATTTAAAAATTATTAGATATTAAGTCAGCAGATACTAAGACAATTGTGAGATATTAAATCAAATGTTTTATTAATAATTAAAAATGCTGAAAATCTAAGGCAAAATTATTAGATGATAAGTCACAAATATGAGATATACGTCAAAATTATGTGGTAGTTAGTCAAACTTTTAAGAAAATATATCAAAGTTTTGAGAGAATAAGTCAAACAACTTTTGAGTTACGAAGTCAACATTATAAAATAGTATGTCAAAATTAGGAGAGAACTTATTAAAAATATGAGAAACCAAGTCAAAATTACATGAGAATACATCAGAATTTTGAGATGATAATAAGTTAATATTTTGAATAATTAAGTTAAATTATGAGATACTTAGTCAGAATTATAAATCAAAATTAAGGATAATCTAAGTCAAAGAAGATCACTTTTATTATAATGTCTAATTTTTCGTAATTTTCTTTCCTTTTCTTGGCGTAAATTGTCTTCCATACCTGCCTGACTTGAAATAATCAAACAGAAATTTACATCAGAACCTGCCAAACATGTGGACATCATCCTCAGATAACCTCCCGCTGGACACGTTGCTGTGCTGAAGCACTAAAAAAAATGAGAGGGTCCGAAAACCAGCTGTGGGTTTCACATTCCTGACTCCTGCCATAGGTCCCCTCAACAAAAAGTTTGACCTCTGTGGGCTCCGTCTATAAACAGGGGGCGCCGGGTGTTGACAAGGCCAGTATAACCTGAAGGACGCTGGGTTTGAGGACCAGCAGCTGTCTCAACATTCACACACTTTTCTGCAACTGGGGTGTCCATAAGGTCAAAGGGGAGTCAACAGTGAGCAAAATGAAAAGTGACAATCATCAGAGAAAAGATGACAGGGCTGGAGGACATCGTGCATAGACACAATATCCCTTTGTTTTTCTTCTTTTAACATGAATATGGGAGCAAATATATATATATATATATATTTTTTTTTTAACAATGTCTTTATTGTTTTTTTTGTTATACAAACATCAGCATTATTATGCAATATATACAATACAGGATTTACTTTAACAAACATAACATTACCCCCCCACACCCACCCGTTCTCTCTTAACTTTTCCCTTTCTTACAGGGCCAAAATCAATACACAGCTTCCCAGTATCAATCATACAATTAAACAGTTAAAGGGACTATTTGTAACTTTCAGAAATGCTTGTTAACAGAGACACTTGTGGCCGTTAAGTCAACGAAAGTCAGCGTCGGGCTCGCGCTTGCTCGCTCTACATAGACATGAACGAGCATCGCTCAAAACAGTGAGGCGACACACGTCAGCTAAAACCACAATATCACTCTATATTTCAACTGCTTGGCAGTAATGTTAGCTGATCAGACGAAGGTCTCTCCATGAATCAATGCTGATCCTAGTGTTGGCTTTTCCTGCTTCCTGAAGCAGGAAGAGAAACGTTATCGTCTCCCGACTGCGCCCGCAAGGTAGACACCGGCACCCGGTCGGAGACGATAATGTTTCTCGCTGCGGAGCCCTGTCACTTCACAAGACACGGAAAACCTCTGTTGGTCTGGAAGAGCTGCAGAATTTATTTCTGAACAAACGTCCACTGTACATTCACTAGATATTCTCAGAGCTGCTAACTCTCCTGCAGTGTGTAGTGTGCGCGCATGCACGTCTAGAGGTGGAGCGAGACAGCGAGAACGCGCGCGGTTTGTGAGTGAAGTCAAGCAGGCAGAGGAGCGGAGACTCCAGCAACACGCGAGCGCGCATGGGATCCCGACCCGGTAGATTTATACCTGTAAAATGTTACAAACAGTCCCTTTAAATGGCACCTCTAACAAAATGAAGATACACATAAACAGAAAATAAATATATAGAAAATAACTAATAAATAAAATAAAAAGATTTTCAAAAACAAGAATCCATTTGGGAGCAAATATTTAAATTTAGAAAATGTTTCTGCCTTCTTTCACCTCAATGGGGTTATTCCAGCATGGAGAACAGGGAGGGTGAAGGGTTAATTTGTGGCCGGGGAAACCTGATGCTAATTAAGTCTCAGGAATGCCACATACTGACATTGTAGAGCAGAAGCCCCTCAGAGTGGCTCAGGCATGGAGAGAGCCAGTAATGCGTGTGTCTAATGGTTTTATTCCATATACTGACAGTCGGGGAAGCCAGTCTCACCGGAGCCTGGAGCTGAAGGTAATGTTCAGATCTCAACTTTGTTTCCAGTTGTGACAGAGAGGTTTCATCTGAAAGGATGATGCACAGTTTTTGGAGATTTTTTCCAGATTTGGGAATCAAAATCTTAACTTGCATTTTTATTATTCTTTTGCAGGGAGAGAGATATAGCTGAAGCAAAAAAAAAATGGTTTTAGTTGTGACAGAGAGGTTTCATCTGAAAGGATGATGCACAGTTTTTGGAGATTTTTTTCCAGATTTGGGTATCAAAATCTTAACTTGCATTTGTCTTCTTTTGCAGGGAGAGAGAAAAAAATGGTTTTAGTTGTAACAGAGAGGTCTCATCTGAAAGGATGATGCACAGTTTTTGGAGGGTTTTTTTTCCAGATTTGGGTATCAAAATCTTAACTTTCATTTTTCTTCTTTTGCAGGGAGAGAGATGTAGCTGAAGCAAAAAAAAAAAATGGTTTTAGTAACACCAGGATGATGCACAGTTTTTGGAGGGTTTTTTTCCAGATTTGGGAAATCAAAATCTTAACTCGCATTTTTCTTCTTTTGCAGGGAGAAAGATATAGCTGAAGCAAAAAAATGGTTTTAGTAACACCAGGATAATGCACAGTGTTGGAGAAAAAATGGTTTTAGTTGTGACAGAGAGGTTTCATCTGAAAGGATGATGCACAGTTTTTGGAGATTTTTTTCCACATTTGGGAATCAAAATCTTAACTTGCATTTTCTTCTTCTTTTGCAGGGAGAGAGATAAAGCTGAAGCAAAAAAAATGGTTTTAGCAACACCAGCTCTGTTGCTGCTGTCTTGGGCATCCCTGCAAGCTGTCGCAGAGATCTGCCGAGGGTCGCACTGCTACGGCGCGGAAACCGGTGATCCAAGACCGTGCACCGGAGCGCACTGCCCGGGGAGCAGATCCTCCAGACCGCCGCGGCAGTTTAACCCGACCACGCAGGGGAGAGCTGCGCAGATAGTCGCCAGCCAGCACCACGCATACCCGGGCTCTCCGAGAGCAGCACCGGACGCTGTGCAGCCACTTCGCGGTGGAGGTGGAGGTGGAGGCGCACGGATGAGAGAAGTTCTCCCTGCAGGATGCACCGATGCAGACTGCGTCGCCGCTCTTGTGAAACAATTTCATCCCACTAATGACACCCGAGACTGCAGAGGGATCGAGTGCAGACTGCCGGCGAGGATCCGGCCGAGAGCCCGAGCGAGGTCTTGTGTGGGAGAAGGATGTAGCAGCTCGGAGGAGAGCGCCAGCCAGCTTCCTCCTCCTCTCCATCTGTCCGACAGAGCCGCGCAGTTTCTGGGAGATTTTCCGGAGCTTGGATATCCGTCGTCGGAACTTGGCGGAGCGCCTTTGGGAGTCCAGCTCACATGTGACATCAAGCCAGGTCTGCTATCACCATCATCATCATCATCATCATCATCTAACATCTTAACTGAGACGATTATAGGCTGATTATCTTCCTTTACGCACCAGTCAAACACACTGTGAGACATTTCTGGTTGAGTGACAATCTTCAAAAAGAAGTTGATGAATTATTATCCTGCTCTGGAAACAGTATGCCTATAATTTAACCATGCATATTATACCCTTTATTGACTTTAACTCCCTTTCCTCACCAGTGATCTGCAAAATGGGATTATTTTAGGAAGACTTTGTTGATCTTCAGCCTCTGCACAGCAACTAGAGCAGCTGAACTGGAAAAAAAATGTCTCTGAGTCAGAAAATGTGGAGTGCTTTGATGTTGGTCCCATACAGGAAACTTTCATTGCTCTTGCCAGCTAGGCCAATAAACTGGGGTCACTGGGTGTTCACACTTTGTTCCAGCAGTATTTCTCCTGAATCTTAATCTCATTTAATCACTTCCTCCACAGCGGTGTTTAACAATAAGAGCTTGTCTGATCCCATATTTCATTCTGCATTATTTGCCCCTCAGGGGAGAATGAAGTTCCCTCAGAAGATGCCCTCATCTTGCACCTCCAGCTGGCAAAGGGTCAGGAGAAGCTGGTGGAGGCCCTGCGAGCCCAGCAGATGGTCATCCGAGACCTGCAGCAGAAGCTGGTCGACCAACAGGAGGCACTGCTGTCCCAACAGAGGGAGATCCTGGACCAGCAGCGGCGGATGTACGAGCAGATGGACGTGGTGAAGGCCCAGTACGGCCTCCTCTCGGACACCGTCAAACAGGTCTCCTTCCAGGGCCTGCAGGGCGAGCTGCAGAGCTACTTCGAGAGCCACCTGGCGGGTCTGCAGAGCCAGGCCCGCAGCCACCTGCAGAAGTCCTACGCCGTGCACAAAATGGACGTGGACGCGAAGGTGATGGATGTAGTCGGAGAGGCCCATTTTCCTCAACCCCTACTGGGATGCCCTTCGCCCTGTGGGCAGGAGGAGTTCTGTGATTTCCAGAGGGATCCACCTCAGTGTGAGAAGTGCACCATGTGTCCACCAGGCTTCTTTCTGATCTCCCAGTGTTCTCCCACTGCAGACAGGATGTGCCAGGTATTGCCCTTTAAAATACTGATCTGATGTCTGTTTTCATGATGGTGAGACTGATATCTGGACTAGATTGGTGTTATCTGATGTGTGAAAACCACACACACACAAGTGTGAATGAGTTCCAGCTGATGGTTGTGGTGTCATATGGTGGGATCAGTCAGAGGTTTTCAAGCATATGGCAGCAATGAGCAAATATAATAACAGCTGATTAGGAGGGAAAATGTTTGTATTCATCCCTCATTAGAATAAAACTAAACTCAGCTATTTGCAGTTTCAGTACAACCTGTTATTTAGGGCTGTCCTCGACCAAAGAAATTCTTAGTCGACTAAAACTCATACAACTTTGTTGACTAATCGATTAGTTGATTTAATCAACAGATCTGTAAAACTGAGTTTCTCCACAAAGAATCGCACAAAAGCAGCACTTTAAATCTTGTGTTTACCAAAGATGTGCTCATAAGTTTCTTAGAAATAAGTCATTCAGCATGAAAAAGGGACTAATTGACTAAAGAAATCTCAGTTGACTAAGACCAAAACGACCAATTAGTTGACTAATTGACTAAGAGGGAGCAGCCCTTCTATTATTAACATTAAAAATTTGTTTGAATTGCAGGACAGAGATGAATGCCTTGAAATGCCAAACATCTGTGGAGAGCGAGTGAAGTGCCTTAATACGCCAGGTAACACACTTTTTTTAATATTATTATGTATTAGGGATCAGGGGGCGCCACCAGTTCCAGATGTGCATGGGCCTGGTGCAAATTTGTCCTTAAATCAATGAGAGTTTGTCCAAATATCACCAAACTTGCTGGATATTTTTAAATAAGCTGTTGAAACATGTCCCCAAAATGGTAAGAAATATGACTGGCAGGACTCAGTAGGTGGCAGTATGCACCTTTAAAGTTGGTTTGCGATCCGCCAATAAACACAGAGATGAAGAAGAAGCGCAGCACGCTGACAAGAGCCAAACATGACGTCACCGGTGTGGATGTTTTTCATAGTTTCAGAAGAAGACTACATGATTGCAATTTGTAATACAAGTTTTTTTTATGTATTTTCATGAAAAAATATGAATGAACATTTGAAGAGTCAGAACTTTTTTTTTTTTGTTGTGTTAACAATAGTGATGACAGTTAGATTTGGTTAGGACAGAGCTCTGGGATATTAATCCAGTCATCTTTGCTCACATCTTAGCCTTTCCTACCCTCAGGTGTGCATAATAAACTACAGGTTATGAACTTCTTTTTAAAATAAAAAAAAAGTGAAATTATCAGTTACCTTATTGGTATTGGCCATGAGAAGCACGTAATTATCGGTTATTGGTATCGAGTGAATGTATCCCCTAATTGTAGGAAAAATTCCCTCTTAGTATTTTCATTTTAGAACAATTCTTCCACATTTTCACTCCTTGGTTTCTCTATTCTCTCTGTTTTTAACTGCACAGGAGGGTTTAGGTGTCTGGGAGTCTCTGAGAGAGGAGCACTGATGGGCATATGTGGTCACGACTACTTCTACAACCAGGAGCTGCAGGAGTGTCAGGCCTGTTTTGACTGTGATGGAGAGCCTGTTTCTGCTCCCTGCACCGCTATCAGCGACTCCGTCTGCGGTCAGCCTTCAGAGAGCCGACTCTCCCAGTCTTGGGGGGCCAGTGTGGGGGTCCCCCCTGCCAGGACCTCTGGCGCCCACATCTTCCCCGGGCTTCAACTAAACATCCGCGGCAAAGAGAGAATTGATCTGCTGTCCAACGAGGCGGGGCAGGTGACGTTCCTGCAGCACGGCCTGGTGTGGTTGGATCACAACTTTGCGATAAAGCACAGCTGCAGGAACTTCCTTCAGTTGGGAATGAGGCTCAACGGGAGCCAGGAGGAGGAGGGTCTAGACCTCAGTGGGGTTCGCATCGAACAGCCGGACGGGAAGTACTTCCAGGGTGTCAGCGTCAGCAGTGGCGTCGAGGTGGAGCCCAACCACACCTTCACTCTGCTGCTGAAGAGTCCGAACCAACACTGCAACCAGAGCAAGGACATTCACGTCTACGATATCGCCACTCCCTCTTTCAGCCTGCTCTGGTTGTCGCATGACACCGGCGCCGTAGCTATGACGGCTCAGATGTCCCTGTTGACGCACTACCAGACCAGCTACCGCCCAACTTTCCGTATGACCTCAGTGTCCGACCCGTATATGATCATACTAACGCACGACAACCGCGGTGTGCGCTTCACGGAAAGCGGTGTTGTAAAGTTCGTCTTCCAGCAGGCTCTTTACTCGATGGGCCACACCTGCGTTCAAGAGGGTTTCTCCCTGATTGCCTACACTAACCACAACGGGACAGGCCAGGAGGCGATGCAAGCCTTCAAGACGGGCGTCAACTACAGGGACACCTCCATCACCCTCTCTGGCGCTGTGAGCGTCGCCGGCGGGGACACGCTCAGCTTTGAGATCACATCTCCGTCGCAGTGCAACATCCGCTACTTTGGGGACAGCACAGGGATCAGCATGCTGAGCCTCATCTGGATTCCCTCGGCGGTGTCGTCAGCCCTGACTGCCACCGTGTCCAGGACTGGTCTGCCCTCCGGAGCAGTCAGGAATAAGCAGCTGTCGTTCCAGCAGATCAGCGCCGACACGCCGCAGGTTCATTTGGCCCGCTCGGGGGAGCCAAACAGCCGGAAGAACTTTATATTCCACGAGAAAGGGACGGCGAACATAGCCCTCAACCTGAAGCTGATACACTCCTGCAATATTGTGAAACTCACTCTGCAGCGGGCGGGGGTTCAGGGCGGGCAGGCAGGTCCTGTGGCTCAGCAGGTGTCTGGACATATGCCTGAAGGGAGCGAGTGGGCCAGCATCGGGCTGCGAGCCTCATTTCCGGTCCAGAACGGCACAGCGGTGTATGTTACTCTGGACTGTATCCGCGGACGAGTTAACCAGATAACACACGAGGGCGGCACTAACATTTCAATCCTCTGGGTTGCCGTGTGATCCAAGAAGGGATGAAGCCTTTGTCATTAATACAGTTTGTGGAAAGAAAAAAAAAGACAGTTTTGCACAATATTGAATTGCAGAGCAGATTCAACAATTTACCAAATTAAGAGAGAATACTGGTAGATGAAAGTTATTCATCTATTACACATATTTTGTCATACTATTGTTTTATATGTACGTGTCATCACCTGTTTAGACTTTTATTGTGAAATCTCATTTGATTAACATACTGTAAGTACTGCTTTTGCTTGAAGTACTTCAGCTGGTTGAGCAGTGACCAATTCTTTATGGGATGTGTGTGTGTGTCTGTACAGTATGAGTGTGTGTACATATACTGTATGTGCAGTGGTGCTTATATATGTACTGTATGTATGAGGCATGCCTACTTTTGTATGAGTCGTTTAATATATATATCCTTACGTTCCTGCACATATTTAACTTGCGTACTGTATGTAATAAACCTTTTTGTATTAAATCATTAGGCATTTTAGTTTAACATTTTGAGAGATACGCTTATTTACTTTCTGGAAGAGTTAAATGAGAACATAGATACCACTCTCAGCTGAGCTTAGCATATAGACTGGAAAAAGGGGGAAACGGCTAGCCTGGCTCCGTCCAAAGGTAACAAAATATGCCTACCAGCACCTCTAAAGCTCACTAATTAATACGTCAAATCTTGTTTGTCGATATTTTAAAGGTGCAGTGTGTAGTATCGGGCGGCATCTAGCAGTGAGGTTGCAGATTGCAACCAACTGAAACTTCTCCCGTGTGTCAAACATGTAGGAGAACTACAGTGGCCAACGTGAAAATGTGAAACCGCAAATGTCCCTATCTAGAGCCAGTGTTTGGTTTGTCCGTTCTGGTCGACTGTAGAAACATGGCGGCCGGCTCCGTGGAGAGGACCCGCTCCCTATGTAGATATAAACGGCTCATTTTAAGCTAACGAAAACACAACGATTCTTATTTTCAGGTGATTGTACACTAAAGAAAACCTGCTTATTGATATTATATTCCATTTCAATGCTACACATTGGTCCTTTAAATGAGAAGATAGACACCACTCTCAGCTGGTTAGCTTAGCTTAGCACAAAGACTGGAAACAGGGGGAAACAGCTAGCCTGGCTCCATCCAAAGGTAACAAAATCCTCCTACCAGCACCTCTAAAGCTCAATAATTAACACGTCAAATCTTGTTTGTTTAATCTGTACAAAAACTGCAGTGTACAAACATTCGCTATTTTAAGGGGGGTTACGTACCGGACTATTTCTTGGCTAAGAACAGTACGCCATTTTTTAAACAAAAAGGTAAAAAAATGAGGTGCTGGTTGGTGGATTTTCTAACCTTTGGAGAGATCCAGACTAGCTGTTTCTCTCTGTTTCTAATCTTTGTGCTAAGCTAAGCTAACCAGCTGCTCTTGTTAGCTTCACACTTCTCATCTAGCCATACTCCATAAAGCGAATACATGCATTTTCCAAAATGTCAAACTATCCCTTTAATGCTCTGAAGAGCCATGAAAGAGCTATACACACATATGTAAACTTTCCTAAGCAGGAGTTGGTATTTGATGATGTTTTTGATGATATTTATTTGCCTTTTATAAAACCAGACTTTTGTATTTACACTATAGAATGCATATATTTGTCAAACATGAGAAAAATATAAAAATATGTCATATATGGTAAAAAAGTAGGCAATATTCAAATACAAGCATTGATAGCCTCTGTCATACGTTTATTTGCACACGTATAGTTTAACATAGTATTGTGCAAAAATTGTACTTTGTTATTCTTTTGCGTAAATGCTGTTTCCCTGTGAAGAGTTGCCCATGCATTTCCTTCCTAATTGCCTCTGTGTGTGTTCTGTCCTCTAAACAATTAGGCATAATTAAGTGTTTCAGGGAGTTGGCAGCGAAGCCACGGACATTCTTTATTCTCACTTCATTATGTTTAGTGATTTTTTTTTGCTCTGTGGTTGGGCTCCCTGCACATGTCAATGCATGCATTCTTGTTCAACACCAAATAAAATGTGCATATGTTTCGCCAGAAAATAAATAACACTGTTCACAGCTTGTTAATCCGCAACAATCAGAGATGAAAGATATTTCACAATTTAGTTGATTACAGTATATATGTATTTCATTTAGCATAATGTAAAGCATTCCTGTGCAGCCACATCATTTGACATCTCATATGGACTTAATTCTTCTAATTATTTTCCATCAAGTTAAAGAGTAAAAGTTTAACATTCAGACGTTACTCATTCTGTTAATCTCAAACATACTGAACCTATTTGAAAGCAACAGCTATAGGTGCCAAAATTGCAGACATAATACCTGGAAAATCATACAGTGTATTTTCCTCTCAATTGGTCTTAATCAAGTTCAAATTATTCTTCCATCTATTACCTATAGGAGAGCTGCTCTTTAGCTTAAACATAACAAATAGCCTGTGACTCAACGGGAGGGAGAGGAAAAAAAAAAAAAAAGTCTGGTTGTGAGAAACAATCAAATGTTTCTGTCGGCTGCCTGAATTGAAAACAGGTGTTTGAGTGGAACAGTGCTCCAGATGTCTGACGCTGTAGATCAAATGAGACCCACAGCACATGAAGAGTTTCAGAGACATCAGAGAGAGAAACGGGGACAGAGAGGAACAGCAGGAAATAGACAAAAAACAGAGGAGAGGAGTGTGCGTGTATTGAAAACTCAGCCCAGTCGTCAGAAAACACACGACTTTCACCCAGGAGGCCGCTGTTAGTATCCCATGTGAAACCAAAAGTAAACGCTGAGTTTCTTAAACGCTTGTTACGTAACATTACGTAAGAAAGTCTGCTAAGGACTGTTGCTATTTATTCATGCTAGTTACGTTGTTGCGGTTATTGAGTTACGTTGTTACATTACATTGTTACATTACATTGTTATGTTCTGTTGCTACGTTATGTTGTTACGTTGTGTTGTTACATTACGTTATTATTTTAACACTTACCTCTATAATCAGTGTGGAGAGCAAAAGAGATGGAATGCATCGGCCGTAATGCAATCTCGGAACCCACCGGCTATCGTCTGACGATGATTTCGTTTTTTATCGGTTTAAAATTAGCTTGTAAACTGGCCACTTCTGAAACAATCTGGTCGTATATGTCGTCTCTCAACTCCAACTCCAGTCTCATTACTCAAGTTGATAATCAGACTGCAAACAATGAGCATCGCACGAAAAAGGAAGTCTTGGCCCGGATATCCGCTGACTACACCGGAACCCCAAAAATATAGCCCCTTACCCCCAGAGGATTATCAGTCGCCAGACCGATAGCCGTTGGGTTCTGAGATTGTTTTAACACAAACCATGATGTTTATTCTAACCTTAACCAAGTAGTTTTGTTGCCTAAACCTAACCAAACCAAACCCACCTAACACCAAATGGCAGACAGACAAAGTTAGGCATTAGCTGCAAAGTCAAAAGTATAGCTGCTATTGTAAATAACCAGTTATTTTCTCCATGAATGGGTGGAGGCCAGGGTTAAAAGGAAAATGTGGACTTACATTCATCAGGTGGCCAGAAGCAGGACTCTGGGACTCTGGCAGCTGATTGTTGTGAGGTCCGATGTACGGAGGTGGCGTCCATCTTGGCGTCACTCTGAAATACAAAGTTTAAATACTTTTGAGGCCTTTTTTTCCCAATTTCTTGTTATCACCAACAGTGGAGCTATAGCAGACCTGAAAGCATACATTGATCACTACTATGATCAACAGCACAAAGTAAAAACTAGCGATAAAAGACTCATTAAACTCAAACAAGTGACGGAAGACATCATCCACAGAGACAAGCAATCTGCAGATTACACACACATAAAACCAAGAGTTAATAAAAGTTTAGCGCAGATTGACGTCTCAGTCAAGATAAATTAATCAACCAAAGAATTCGGAAATTAAATTATTAAATATTGTTCTAAGAAAACAAAAAAGGTGCCAGACTTGCATACCAGTGTATCTGTGGATAAAACAGAGACGCATCTTTCATCACCGCAATGCATCTGTTGTGAGTTTATTTGCTTTCTGAGGGTTTTTGTGTTTGGAGTTCACTCAAACAGTCAGTGGTATGTGAGGAAATTACTTAAACACAACACAAATCTCTGATGAGTCCAAATACGACTGTTTCCACAACTAAACTGTCCAATACCTCTAATAGGACTCCTTTTATGTTTAACTTAATATTCTAAATGTGCATCTGCATCATTTGATCGTGTGTGCACGTTGCGGTCGAGGTGAACACCCTCCTAACCCAAACCTGGCCCCAGTCTGCTCCGATGTTGACTTAAAAAGGACAAAGCTGGAGCTTTAATCAGAAGCGGATGTTACTGTAAGAGCCGAGGCCTCTTGTCGACAGGGAAATGTTTAGACCATGTGGTCAGGTTTGATGCTGCAATCCTCCGCCGTGTGTTACACTGGTACTCGACAGTGGATTTATGGGGTGCGAAGAATGTTTGTAATGATGTCGTTGATTTTTTTATGCAGCACGTTGGGTTCTTTTGAGAAATAAGCACATTAAATAGTCTAAATACGGAAATTAAATCCATTGGGCATTTGAAACGTCTTGATTTCTACGTTGAGTTACAGCTGAAAAACACTTCTGTACGGTACAAAGTTATGTTAAACTTTGGTGCCAATTATTATGTGTTCAGAATGGTCTAAACTGCCAAGAATCGCTGACTTGATACAAAAATTTTATAGGTCTGGCCATTTTTAAAACATTTTTCATCTCACTGTTTTGCTTTTATGCCAAAACCTGTAAATCATGTCCATGAACTATTGAATGACACCAATTGGATTAAATCCTCTAGACAGGAAACTGAATGGTGTCATTTGTGCCTGAACTGAAGATAAAAGTATGAAGTTACATCATTCAGCTGGTGAGATTACGGAAGACGTTTGCTCTAAGAGCGTTTATACGGTAAGTTATTGTTCGGCTCCTTTTCCTCATAACAGTCGAACTATTTCAAAATTTTAGAAGTGGCATGTTTTTTAAACTCAGGTAGGTGACTGAGGCTTATCACATGAACGTTGTTATAGTCATCATGAATGACCAGAAAACAAGTAATGACAATTTGCAAATACAATAGACTTTGTTTTGCTGAGAGCTAACATGCTGATGTTAAGCAGATATAATGTTTACCACGTTCACATTCTTCTTTGTTTTTGTTTAAGCATGCTAACATTTGCTTATTAGCACTAAACATTCATGTACCAGCCCAGTCTCCAGGAAAGAAATCATGGATATATTAGAGTAAATGGTCGATATGCTTTTGGGTTGTTTTTTGCATTCGGTTTGCGTGGTCTAATAACGTCTGTAACAAGCGAGAAAGTCCAATAAGGGCAGGTGAGTGAGAGGGTGGTGGACGGGTCCAACAAACACAGGACTTTCAGCCAGGAGGCAGCTGTTCGTGTCCCGTGTGAAACCAAAAGTACACGTGGACTTTATATTTGTTACGTAACAATATACGTAACCATGTAGTACGTAATGCGTAACGTTACATAAGAAAGTCCACTAAATTATATTTTGACCTGATAATGGCACTAGATAGTACAATGCACCAAATTTCAACAAAGTCATTGTGATTCAATCTCAGGGTGCAATGAATGTCTGTACAAAATCTCATGACTATCCATAAAATAGTAGTTGAGATATTTCACTCTGCAGACATTGCCAGCCATAGAGCCAAGCAGCTATAAATGTGGTTCTTTTTATCACTACCTCCTCTGCCTCTGAGAGAAGTTTGTCTCACTAAAGTCCAATACAGTTTGTGCAAAACCACTGCACCCATATCTCTAGATTTTATAGTAACTGCTTGATCTCCATCAACCTCCCTTTCTTGTGCATCCGCTCATTTATCGCAATCTCCTCCTCCGTCCATCTGTGTCTCCTCATTAGAGAGGTCACTGATGCATGAGCGAATGGGCTGGCAGGTCAGTAGCCACAAACACAAAAGTGGGATTCATATCGAACGGCCTGTGAAAAGTTTCTCGCTCTTACAAACACAAAAAAGTTGACCATCAAGCTCTTTAAATTCTGCGATTTTCTATATATCGTTGAATAGGGAAAAGTCTATGAAGAAAAACTGTATAAATGTCATAGTACAGCATGAGCAATAGTTGCTTTCTGTAGGATATTTTGGAACGCTGAAATCTAAACTGGCACTGAAAATAATCATGCTGGATGTGCTGTATCTCCCTTCTCCAGACTTGGCAGGGGCTCTGCATAGTTCCCTCCAGTGGCTGGTAAATTCCCTGATCACCAGGAATGCAGCATTTAATTTTCTTGTTCTTTAGCTGACCTTAATCATTTCTGCGTCAAGGGCACTCTGAAACTCCAGATCCACGGGGATCAGTCAGTCTGGGTGTGGAAATAAATACCTCTCTATGTGTGTGTGTGTGTGTGTGTGTGTGTGTGTGTGTGTGTGTGTGTGTGTGTGTGTGTGTGTGTACAATATACACATGTATATGCAAAAGGGGTTTGAGGCCTGTCTAGCTGTCTTCATGAAGAGGCCGTTTAAAGCGCTGATGATGAATAATAGGTTGGCTGAATGTGAGCGAGCGAGTCCCTGTGGTGTATATTTAAATGGCGGCGAGATGCTCTCTCACTCATATCAACTCCCCGGTGGTCCGCGAGGTTAATTGCTTTCTCCAGCAGGCGCTTACAGATTAACTATCTCACTGAATGCATCCATACAAATGACTCTGCATATACCATAATAAGTTGAGCGGCGTGTTGTGTGTATGTGTGTGTGTGGGTGCAGTGCTTTGCAACAGTACATAGTGTATGCGTAGGTAGCAGGCAGGGTGCACGGCGAGGTCACAGAAGCTAATGAGTACGACTGACTTTGAGTAACAAAGTGAGCTCAACAGAGTATCTTTGACTAAAGTACAGTAGTCTGCAACTAAAGTGTAATAGTCCAGTATTTATATTATAGAGACAGATGCAACCAGCAGGCATGGATTTGGTGATTTGCAGGTGAAAAGATCAATCGTCTTATAACTAGATTTGTTTTTGTAGTTTTGGTCATCATTCCTTTTGGTTATGATAACATTATACTGTCTAAAATAATTGCTAAAATCTGGAAGGATTGGATCTAGTCTGTGCTGCCTTTGTCAAGGTTGAAAGGAGTAGTTAAGTTTGCCGTCTGTGTTGTTGTTTCATAAATATAGGCGCAACTCATCCCGTTTCTTACAACGTGATTGGTTGATGCCTTTATTCGCGGTGCGAAAGCTCAGAAAATCTACCTTTATTGAAAAAAATTATGCCGCTTTCTCATCGTCAAATATTCACGTTCTGTGTGAAAGTATTCATGACAAAAACAACAGTTCTAAAAAATATATTGACATGCAAATTAGTTCAGGGCTCAACAATAAGGACTGCCCGCTTGCCCAGGGCAAGTAAAATGCCACGTTGGGAAAGTAAATCTAGCAACTCGTAAAAAAAGAATGAAACACATTGTTTTTTCTGGAGCTGATGATGGAAGTAGCTAAGGAGGAGTGAGCCATCTCACTTCCTTCTCATCTTTGTTGAGAGTTGCACATGTGCAGTACCGATTGGGCACTCAAGAGAAAATGGCGACCAGTAAAGACAAAGTTTAGGAGCTGAAGCGCAAGCGAGCATTTAAATTTTCCTGGAAACAAGAGTTTAGTTGGGTGGCGTTAGAGGATGTGAGCGAAATTCCAGATTAATTTACTTAAATAAAGATGACAGTTAACTTTGGCCTTTGTTATTATTTGATAACAGCTAATAAATAAAACTATTTGTATAGGGGCTTGTATAGGTAGATTTCTGACCCACTTGCCCAACCGCAAGGGAATAATAACATTAACGTTGAACCCTGTAGTCGTTTCAAGAACAGCAGGTCAAAGCTGAACCAGGAGTCGGTCTGTAAACTGTGATGGATGTTTTCAACAGACAGTTTGGGTAGAAACTTTGCCCATCACCTCATTGTCTCTTTTAAATGAGTTTGGATAACCTGGAAGTTTGTTTAAAACATGTCTGATTGTTTGACTGACTGAGCCTCTTGCCTCATTAGACTTATGAATGTAAGTCCAACAATCGCACTTGTCTTAAAGGTGCAGTGTTTAGGATTTGGCGGCGTCTAGCAGTGAGGTCGCAGACTGCAACCAACAGAAACTTCTCCGGTGTGCCAAGCGTGTAGGAGAACTACGGCCAACGCGAAAACGGCCCCATCTAGAGCCAGTGTTTGGTTCGTTCGTTCTGGGCTATTGTAGAAACATGGCGGCCGTATGTAGACATAAACAGCTCATTCTAAGGTAACGAAAACACAATGATTCTTATCTTCAGGTGATTATACACTAAAGAAAACATAGTTATTAATAATATATCCCATTTCTGCCAATAGATCCCCCTAAATACTACAAACTGTTCCATTAACTCTGCTGCTCTCTACAAACTTCTGAAGAAAAATATCTGGCTCTTAAGCAGCTTGATGCTCCGCTAGCTTCAAAGGCTAGTCGCTAACTTTGTTTGTCTGCTGTTTGGTGCTGAGCAGGGAGCTTACAGCGGGTTTATCGGAGCTTTTTCACTGGAAACAGCTGCCTGCTGCGTCTGGAAGCGATGCTACGAGGGCGTTGACAGTGAATCAAAACAGTCAAAACAAAATAATGAGGTGAAACACTTAGACCCCTTAGACTTCTTTTGACCTCCAAACCAACAAATCCATGTTTAGTGGCAAACTCCTGCCTGGACAGCTGATAAATAAAACAACATGTGGAGCGAGAAAAATGTGTCTTTGCAACTTCTCCTGCTGTCAGGCAAGCATGCGGCCTCTCCCCTAAGGTGACCGGGCTTTCATGTGTTAGCTGAGCGGTGTCAGAGTGAAACCAAACACTAACGGATGGCCTACCAGCTTCTGGGCTGACATTAGGGCAGAGGCAGAGTTCAGGCAACGTAAGACTGTGAGGTGAGCGCCACCAATTCCGACAGACACCAACATCTGGCTCGGCTTAGCCGCCACACACGCACATACGCACGGTCTGTTTTCAGGAAAGACTTCAGTCGTTTATAGAAGCACGAGAATCCTTTTGGCCTTTCTGTCAAAATGCTTTGGTGAGCCTCTCTCCAGCCAGTCACCCTGACTTTACCATCTGTTGGTTTGCTCATAAATCACACAGCAAAGTTTGAGAAAAGAGTAACTTCTCCGGCTTAAACTTTATGACATGTTTGCTACATATCTGCGACCCGTGTGTTTGGATGGAGCGGCTCGTCTCTTCTTTGTGTAATCACATGTGGGATTAGAGCGTCGGGGCTTTACAGGGCCTGTGATGTGCTCCACATGGTCGGGGGGGGTTGGGGG
>CAKALU010056662.1:0-14932 GCA_916700995.1 Hozukius guyotensis | reverse complement strand
TTGTCAATGTTTCACTGGGGTATGTAAATTAAGACAACTATTTATTAGCATGCAAGGTCATTGATTAATACCATGCTGTACCCCAAAAAAAAGGGTGCGACCAAATCATGTGCTGGTGCGACCAACTGAGAAAGTTGGTAGCACCAGTGCTACCAGTGGAAAAGTTAGTCTAGAGCCCTGTAAAGACATAAATACAGTGACAATAAAGACTGCTAGCAGGCTAATCGGTTGTGATTATTAATGCTACAGAAACTTAAAGTACACACAGTTACTCTGTTTGTGTAGGAAGAAATACTCAGGTTCTTTACTTCCCGAAAAGTACCAAAACTACTCTATTAAAGTATTAAATTCACCATAAAGTCTTACTGTTATGTATCATCAGTAAAATGTACTTAAAGCCCCTAAAATCAATATTTATAGCTCAACACTGAAGCACATGATAACTGTAGTTAATAACTCAGTTAGAAACTTAACTGTTCACATTGTTATTAATTATTATCTTCAGCTTCACCAGACAACATTATAAAACAACTGATGAGGACAAACTGTGAGAACATTACAAACAACTTGATTTAAATACACAAATAAATACTGTTGAAATAAAGACACAAAAACATTAAAAATAACACACAAATACAGTGAAAATAAAGACACAAATATAGTGAAAATAAAGACATAAATGCAGTGAAAATAAAGAAATGAATACAATAACAATAACACATAAATACAGTGAAAATAAATACAGTGAAAATAAAAACATAAATACAGAGAAAATAAAGATATTGTCTAAGCAGATGGGTCAGCCTACATATATTGATCAGTGATTATAAATATTGATCAGTAATACTATTGATCAGAGATCATATTGACCAGTAATAATATGTGTAATGTTGGTGTGTTTGTCAGATACTCAGTACGACGAGGACGAAGATGAAATCACTCCAGATTTGTGGCAGGAAGCTTGCTGGATCGTCATCAGGTAAACTCACCTGGATCTCACCTTACCTGTGGAGAAAAATGATCAGTTCACTGGAGTACAACGTGAAAACCTCACACAGCTCAGTTTTAAAGCAGAGGACCTGAATCTGTTGGTTTTATTTAATGAGATTCTAGATGTGAAACTGTTGATGCAACACTGTAGAGACTCTGATGTATTTAACGACTGAACAGACTTTTATTTTGAAAATCAATCCATGTAAATTATGACAGTTCTCTCTCTGGATTATAATCTAGATGTCTCGGTTGTCAAGGGTTACACTCTGCTCTTATTCAGTCACCTTTCAGCTCTTATTTTGATAAGATTGTCTGTGTGTTCGGTTCCAGCTCTTATTTTGACGAGAAGGGTCTGGTGCGGCAGCAGCTGGATTCATTCGATGAGTTCATCCAGATGTCGGTTCAGAGGATCGTGGAAGACGCTCCGCCCATCGACCTGCAGGCTGAAGCCCAGCACACCTCCGGAGAGGTGGAGGAGCCGGTGAGGAGCAGCACCTGGATCTGGACCAGTACCAGAACCTGGTCGTTCAGAGAGGGTCTCTATAGGAGGGTCCTGGTCTAAGCTCCTGTGACATCACTGTGACCTCTGTTTTCTGTTTCAGCCTCGTTACCTGCTGAAGTTTGAGCAGATCTACCTGTCCAAGCCCACCCACTGGGAGAGGGACGGAGCGCCGTCTCCCATGATGCCCAACGAGGCCCGACTACGAAACCTCACGTAGGTCTCACCTGGACTCACCTGGTCTCACCTGGTCTGACCTGGTCTCACCTGGTCTGACCTGGTCTGACCTGGTCTGACCTGGTCTCACCTGGACTCACCTGGACTCACCTGGACTCACCTGGTCTGTGTTATTGTGTGATCCCCCCCCTCAGGTACTCGGCTCCGCTGTACGTTGACATCACAAAGACCATCATCAAGGAGGGCGAGGACCAGCTGCAGACTCAGCACCAGAAGACCTTTATTGGTAAAATTCCCATCATGCTTCGCTCCACCTACTGCCTGCTGAGCGGCCTGACGGACCGTGACCTGTGTGAGCTCAACGAGTGTCCGCTGGACCCCGGAGGTTATTTCATCATCAACGGCTCTGAGAAGGTACGCTCTGACATCACAATGCACCACCGTCTCAGAACATACAGCGTCTTTACCTACTGTTTCACCGCCTTCTCTGAATACATATATATTTACACACAAACTGGTTCCTGCTGGTTTTCAGGTGCTGATCGCTCAGGAAAAGATGGCCACCAACACGGTGTACGTGTTTGCTAAGAAGGACTCAAAGTACGCCTACACCGGCGAGTGTCGGTCGTGTTTGGAGAACTCGTCCCGTCCCACCAGCACCATCTGGGTCAGCATGATGGCGAGAGGAGGACAGGTGAGTCCTGACATTCCACCTGCACACAGGACTCCTTATTTAAATAACCAGGTTACTGATCGATCAGCAGACGGATGTGATTGATTATTCGTTGATCGTCTCTCTCAGGGAGTGAAGAAGAGCGCCATCGGTCAGAGGATCGTGTCCACGCTGCCGTACATCAGACAGGAAGTTCCCATCATCATCGTGTTTCGAGCGCTGGGGTTCGTTTCGGACCGAGACATCCTGGAACACATCATCTACGACTTTGACGACCCAGAGATGATGGAGATGGTACGTCTGATTATCAGTTATTGATCAGGTACTGACTGTTGGTTGGTAAACATTAGAGGTGTAACAATACGTGGAGTTGTATCGACACGTTCGGTACAGGACGTTCAGTTCGGTCTGCCTTGTGACCCAAACGGCTGTTTATGTGTCGACTACTACACATCTGGAACAGAAATACTGGAGTTTTACCCGGAAAGTTTTGGCAGCGCAGGAGTTATTGTCTATCAGCGGCAGCAGCGCTGTATGCTAGGTAAACAAACAAAACCAGACTGGCTGTGATGTCACCAGTGATGTCACTGTGTTTCCAGGTAAAGCCGTCTCTGGACGAAGCGTTTGTGATCCAGGAGCAGAACGTGGCGTTGAACTTTATTGGCTCCAGAGGAGCGAAACCCGGAGTGACGAAAGAACGAAGAATCAAATACGCAAAAGAAGTTCTGCAGAAAGAGATGCTGCCGCACGTCGGAGTCAGCGACTTCTGTGAAACCAAAAAGGCTTACTTCTTAGGGTGAGTCCTACCTGAGACGCACCTGTACGGGTGAGTCCCACCTGAGACGCACCTGTACGGGTGAGTCCCACCTGAGACGCACCTGTACGGGTGAGTCCCACCTGAGACGCACCTGTAAGCGTCTCGAGATAACTTCTGTTATAATTTGACGCTATATAAAAATAAATTTAATTGAATTGTACAGGTGAGTCCTACCTGAGACGCACCTGTACAGGTGTGTCAGTCCTACCTGACTACCGTGTATGACGGTGTGTATGACTGTGTCTGCAGGTACATGGTCCACAGGTTGCTGCTGGCTGCTCTCGGCAGACGAGAGCTGGACGACAGAGATCACTATGGCAACAAGAGACTGGACCTGGCTGGGCCGCTATTGGCCTTCCTATTCAGAGGGTGGGGCTTCTTTCATGCACGGTCATGACCTTTGACCTCCACTCACTCAGCTTATACAGTATATCAGTCCTTAATACATCATATAAACGGTGATCTACTGCAGGTTTACGTCCTGTGAATGTAAATAATCAAAGTCTCTGTGTTCCGTGTTCAGCATGTTTAAGAACCTGCTGAAGGAGATCAGGATTTATGCTCAGAAGTTCATCGACAGAGGAAAAGACTTCAACCTGGAGCTCGCCATTAAAACCAGGATCATCTCCGACGGCCTCAAGTACTCGCTGGCCACGGGGAACTGGGGCGACGTGAAGAAGGCTCACCAGGCCCGAGCCGGAGTGTCCCAGGTGAGAGAACCGCCACATGTTTATCCATCACACAGATGTGGTTATAAAAGATGAACCCATCGGAGCCGAGGAGGTCGACCGCTGAACATCAGACCGACATCTTCAGCTGTAATCGTCTGTTTTCACATGAATCCTCATCCTGTTTTTTATTGTTCTGCTTTAGGTGTTGAACCGTCTGACCTTCGCGTCCACTCTGTCACATCTCCGCCGAGTCAACTCTCCGATCGGCAGAGACGGCAAACTGGCAAAACCCCGACAGCTGCACAACACGCTGTGGGGGATGGTGTGTCCGGCCGAGACGCCCGAGGTAAAAAAAAACACACATAACATGAAAACACCAACAGCATGATTCCAGATGAACTCAGAGACGGAGGATTGCTGCTGAGCGTTACTCACTGAACAGTCTGATTGGTTAACGCAGTGAGTAACATCCGCGTCTGTGTTTCAGGGTCACGCCGTAGGTCTGGTGAAGAACCTGGCCCTCATGGCCTACATCTCTGTGGGCTCTCAGCCGTCACCCATCCTGGAGTTTCTGGAGGAGTGGAGTATGGAGAACCTGGAGGAGATCTCACCTGCCGCCATCGCAGAGTCAGTCACCTCAGCGTGATATTTAATAATTCATAATGTATCATTAAATACTGCACACTAAACTTAAACTGCTGAAACTCTCTGTGACATTATATGTGATTTATATTTGGTTTCTTTATGTTTTAGTGCCACAAAGATCTTTGTGAACGGCTGCTGGGTGGGAATCCACAAAGATCCAGAACAACTGATGAACACACTGAGGAAACTTCGCAGACAGATGGACATCATCGTGTCCGAGGTAACCACAAAGTACTGAGAGACACGTGGTAGTTTTTAGTCTGCACGTGGGATTTGATGACATCACCTACCGTGACGTTTTAAACTGATGAACATCTGAACTACGTTATCTAAACATTCTGAACGTTTCAGGTGTCGATGATCAGAGACATCAGAGAACGAGAGATCAGAATCTACACGGACGCCGGCCGAATCTGCCGGCCGCTGCTGATCGTAGAGAAACAGAAACTACTGCTGAAGAGACGACACATCGACCAGCTGAAGGAAAGAGAGTACAACAACTACAGGTGAGACAGAGTACAGGTGAGACAGAACTACAACTACAGGTGAGACAGTACAACAACTACAGGTGAGACAGTACTACAAATACAGGTGAGACAGAATACAGGTGAGACAGTACGACAACTACAGGTGAGACAGAACGACAACTACAGGTGAGACAGTACGACAACTACAGGTGAGACAGTACTACAACTACAGGTGAGACAGAGTACAGGTGAGACAGTACGACAACTACAGGTGAGACAGTACGACAACTACAGGTGAGACAGAGTACAGGTGAGACAGAGTAAAGGTGAGACAGAGTACAGGTGAGACAGTACTCTGGTAGAGTTTGTCGACTTCGCTCGTAAAGTTTCCGTTGAGGTAAAGTTGTTGTTGTTTGTGTTTTGTTTGTGGCGGTCAGCTGGCAGGATTTGGTGGCGAGCGGCGTGGTGGAGTACATCGACACTCTGGAGGAGGAGACGGTGATGCTCGCCATGACCCCCGATGACCTCCAGGAGAAGGGCGTGGCCTACTGCTCCACTTACACGCATTGTGAGATCCATCCGTCCATGATCCTCGGAGTCTGTGCTTCCATCATCCCCTTCCCCGATCACAACCAGGTACAAACAAACACACTCAAACTAATACTAACATCAAAACAGAAGCTGCTGGTGTGTTCAGGGACCAAGTCACGTTTGAAGAAACAAATAGAAAAAGGAAACCTGAATGCAGGATTGAAGGATGATTGTGTATCTAATAGATGACATCTCAGTTGAGATGTTACATCATTTTTATTTGGTCCTGTCATTCAGTCCCCCAGGAACACGTACCAGTCTGCTATGGGTAAACAGGCCATGGGAGTCTACATCACCAACTTCCACGTACGAATGGACACGCTGGCTCACGTGTTGTACTACCCTCAGAAACCGCTGGTCACCACCCGATCCATGGAGTACCTGCGCTTCAGAGAGCTGCCTGCAGGTAACACACACACACACACCTGTACAGACTGATAAGTTTCAAGTATGAAAATACAGGTAAAACACTGTGCTGCTCTTCAGATGTAGAAGGTCAGCCCATTATTTTATTCTGGCATAAACTTTCAGCTGAGTCTCTCAATACTTACCTGAGACCAGGTGAGTTTTGTTTGTGTTTTCAGGCGACCTGTTGAGCTCTTCTGCGTTTCTCTGACTGAAACTATCTTCTTGTTTTCAGGTATCAACTCCATCGTGGCGATTGCCTCGTACACGGGATACAACCAGGAGGATTCTGTGATCATGAACAGGTCGGCCGTGGACCGAGGCTTCTTTAGGTCAGTGACTAACTTCCACACCCGAGTGTTTGTTACTGGTGTAATCACAGTGTTTATTGGTGTAATCCCAGTGTTTACTGGTATAACCCCAGTGTTTGTTTCTGGTGTAATCCCAGTGTTTACTGGTGTAGTCCCAGTGTTTACTGGTGTAATCCCAGTGTTTGTTTCTGGTGTAATCCCAGTGTTTACTGGTATAACCCCAGTGTTTGTTTCTGGTGTAATCCCAGTGTTTACTGGTGTAATCCCAGTGTTTGTTTCTGGTATAATCCCAGTGTTTGTTACTGGTGTAATCCCAGTGTTTGTTTCTGGTGTAATCCCAGTGTTTGTTGCTGGTATAATCCCAGTGTTTGTTACTGGTGTAATCCCAGTGTTTGTTACTGGTGTAATCCCAGTGTTTACTGGTGTAATCCCAGTGTTTGTTTCTGGAGTAATCCCAGTGTTTGTTACTGGTGTAATCTCAGTGTTTGTTGCTGGTATAATCCCAGTCTTTACTGGTGTAATCCCAGTGTTTACTGGTGTAATCCCAGTGTTTGTTTCTGGTATAATCCCAGTGTTTGTTACTGGTGTAATCCCAGTGTTTACTGGTGTAATCCCAGTGTTTGTTTCTGGAGTAATCCCAGTGTTTGTTACAGGTGTAATCCCAGTGTTTGTTTCTGGAGTAATCCCAGTGTTTGTTACTGGTGTAATCCCAGTGTTATATATTTTATAAATTGTTTTTTCACCCTACAGGTCTGTTTTCTATCGATCCTACAAAGAGCAGGAGTCTAAGAAAGGTTTCGATCAGGAGGAGATCTTTGAGAAGCCGACACGTGAAACCTGTCAGGGTGAGAACTGATAAAAACTAAACGCTTGTAGTCTGGTGTTTGCAGTATGAGAACACCTGTCGATCATCTCAGGTGTGATAAGAGTGTCCAGTCACAGGTGTTGGATGTCTGTGGTTCGGGCGGGGCTAATCTTACGTCACAGATTAAGAACAAATTAAAATCGTCCTCAGGTATGAGACACGCCATCTATGACAAGCTAGACGACGACGGGCTCATCGCGCCCGGCGTTCGTGTCTCCGGCGAGGACGTGATCATCGGGAAGACGGTGACGCTGCCGGAGAACGACGACGAGCTGGACAGCACCAACCGGCGTTACACCAAGAGAGACTGCAGCACCTTTCTGAGAACCAGCGAGACCGGCATCGTGGACCAGGTGATGGTGACTCTGAACCAGGAGGGCTACAAGTTCTGCAAGATCAGGGTGAGAGGACGCCACACCACACCTGACCGCACCCGAGACAACATGTGACAGAACACCTGAGACCGCACCTGACAATAAAACACCTGTTCCTGTTTCCTGCAGGTTCGTTCGGTCAGGATTCCTCAGATCGGTGACAAGTTCGCCAGCCGACACGGACAGAAAGGAACCTGTGGCATCCAGTACAGACAGGAGGTAAACAGGAAGTAAACAGACAGGAAGTCAACTGAAGGGAGGTAAACAGGAAGTCAACAGACAGGAAGTCAACTAAAGGGAGGTAAACAGGAAGTCAACAGACAGGAAGTCAACTGAAGGGAGGTAAACAGGAAGTCAACAGACAGGAAGTCAACTGAAGGAGGTAAACAGGAAGTAACAGACAGGAAGTCAACTGAAGGGAGGTAAACATGAAGTCAACAGACAGGAAGTACACTGAAGGGTGGTAAACAGGAAGACAACCGAAGGGAGGTAAACAGGAAGTCAACAGACAGGAAGTCAACTGAAGGGAGGTAAACCGGAAGTCAACAGACAGGAAGTCCACTGAAGGGAGGTAAACAGGAAGTAAACAGACAGGACGTCAACTGAAAGGAGGTAAACAGGAAGTCAACAGACAGGAAGTCAACTGAAGGGAGGTAAACAGGAAGTCAACAGACAGGAAGTCCACTGAAGGGAGGTAAACAGGAAGTCAACAGACAGGACGTCAACTGAAAGGAGGTAAACAGGAAGTCAACAGACAGGAAGTCCACTGAAGGGAGGTAAACAGGAAGTAAACAGACAGGAAGTCAACTGAAGGGAGGTAAACAGGAAGTAAACAGACAGGAAGTCAACTGAAGGAGGTAAACAGGAAGTCAACAGACAGGAAGTCAACTGAAGGGAGGTAAACAAGGCTGTTAAATGGAGGCTGGGATCAGTCTTCGCCCCCCGTGGGAGCTATGGGGTTTGACACATGTGCGTTGTAACTTAAGCTGCGATGGAGGCATCCTCCATCTTTAAATCTGTAAAGCTTAAACGTGACGCTGCTAAATGTTGATGTTCTGAGCGTCTCTTAACGTTTTGATGTGTTTTGCGTTGAAGGACATGCCGTTCACCTGCGAGGGAATCACACCTGACATCATCATCAATCCTCACGCCATCCCGTCCAGAATGACAGTCGGCCATCTGATCGAGTGTTTGCAGGGCAAGGTAGTAATCAATAAATATATGTTGGAAATACTCATTCACTTTTTACGCAGTAATTATTGCTAATTATAGATTGGTAATTATCAGGATGTGGTAATAATCATTATCAATATAATAATAATAACAACACATTAATAATAAGCTACGAGAGTATAACTAAGAATCATTTCATTTAAACAGAATCAAAACTTTATTAATAAAAAGCTTGTGTGTGTGTCATGTTTCAGGTTTCTGCGAACAAAGGTGAGATCGGTGACGCCACGCCGTTTAACGACGCCGTCAACGTGCAGAAAGTGTCGAACCTGCTGTCTGAATACGGATACCACCTGAGAGGAAATGAGGTCACTCAGGCTTTATATACTTCGTGTTAAACTCAAACACATGAACCCTGCGTCCCTGTTGGAGTGTGCGATGTCAGTGTGATGTCAGGGACTGTTCACGTCACAGTTTACGAGACTAATTATTGATTATTGATCTGTGATCAGGTTCTATATAACGGGTTCACGGGGAGGAAGCTGACGTCTCAGATCTTCATCGGTCCGACTTATTACCAGCGTCTGAAGCACATGGTGGACGATAAGATCCACTCGAGGGCCCGTGGTCCCGTCCAGATCCTCAACAGACAGCCGATGGAGGGCAGATCACGGTGAGACCTGTCTACCTGTCTGTGTCACCTGTCTGTCTCTCAGTGATGGCGATCTGAGATGGAGCGTGACTGTCAGATCACTCACCTGTCTGTCTGTCTGTCTGTCTGTCCGTCTCACCTGTCTGTCTTGTCTCTCAGTGATGGCGGTCTGCGGTTTGGCGAGATGGAGCGTGATTGTCAGATCGCTCACGGAGCTGCTCAGTTTCTCAGGGAGCGTCTGTTCGAGGCCTCCGATCCGTATCAAGTTCACGTCTGTAACCTGTGTGGACTGATGGCCATCGCCAATACGCGGACGCACACGTACGAGTGTCGAGGCTGCCGCAACAAGACACAGGTACACCTGATCAATACGTGATCAATACGTGATCAATACCCCAGAATCTGTAGTTTATTAATCGTCTCCGCTGTGTGGACAGAGAATCTATCTACCCGTCTTATTTTTACTTACTTGCCTCTCTGTCTCTCTACCTGTCTTGTTTTTACTTACCTGTCTCTCTCTGTCTCTCTACCTGTCTCTCTGTCTCTCTACCTGTCTGTCCATCAGATCTCTCTGGTCCGGATGCCGTACGCCTGTAAGCTTCTCTTCCAGGAGTTGATGTCGATGAGCATCGCTCCCCGTATGATGACGTCATAGAGCGGCTCAGCCAATGAGACGCCTCCCTGCATACTTTTAAATGTGACATCAGCAGCGGGAAATTTAATGTTTTTACAGTTTTCATGTTGTCTAACTTTGTTTTTGTGAAAGTAAAATAAATCATAGTTTCTGATGATGATTCTGGGTCCTGAGTTCTCATTGGTTTACAGACATCATGTGACCAAACAAACAGGTCACATGATCAGTGGAGGAACTGTTAGTGGAGGAAACCAGCTAGCGTGGTGCTAACGTAGCAGCTAGGTGGCTCACACTAACAAGCTGCAGCCGTGCTCTGCTTGTTATTGGCTTGTGTGGGTTTGTGGGCGGGACCTCGATACTGCGGCTCCACCCCCGATCACGACTGAGCAGACTGCTATATCAATATGGCAGCTCCCATTTCTGTATATTTAGGCTTCACTTTAGTACAGCGGGAGGACGTGGAGACGTGTCGGACATCTTTATGTTCAGTCTATGAGGTCACACAACAAAAACTAAAAAATACCAACGGTGTTACAGGTAAAGATACTTTATTTTATTCAGAGAAAAACAGAAAAATAATTTCAATTTCCATCAACAAACTGTGAAGCTCAGAGTTCATTAAACAAAATAATAACTAACGTAATACACTGACCTGAACTGATGATCAATAGTTTTATTGTTCTGTTGTTTTTATAAACTGATCAGAGAAAATCTGAAAATCTGGTTCATTAAACTGATTTTTATTTTACATAAGAAATAATAAATGATAAATGCATCATCTGCATCTGTACTGTTGCCAGGGTGACCTGCATCACTACTGTTGCTATGGTAACCCACAGTTTAACTCTGGCTGTGATCAGATTCCTGTCTTTGCAAAATAAAAGCCTGATTGATTTCAGTTCTCTGTTCAGAGAAGAAAACGATAATAAATGATTAAAAAATGTATAAAATGCTAAAATAAAGAAAGTTAAACTAAAACTTTGAATCCACAAAGAAAACACAGAGAGGATTTAAATCTATTTTATAACTTTTATAATTGAAACTAAGTCGTTAAACTCAAGAAAACTGAACAAAATATAGACTTAAATTCAAAATAAATGTGTTTTTTTAATCCAGAACTACATGAAAAAACATGAAGAAGAAAAATAATCAGATAATTTCACTGAAAGTTTAAAAAACGTCATTTCAGCTGTTTGATGTGACATCATCGTCTTCACTGATCTCGGATCAGCTGATCACAGCTCGTCTTCCTTCGTCACTGAAAGGAAATGACATCATCAGTCACAGAAGGGGTTCAAGCTTTTTACATGATTTTCAAATAATTACTTCCTGTAAACATTTTCACTGTTTGGAGATCAGTTTTGTAACGTTCAGCTGACTCTAAAGGTCGTTGATGTTTAGTCGTAACGTTCAGCTGACTCTAAAGGTCGTTGATGTTTAGTCGTAACGTTCAGCTGACTCTAAAAGTTGTTGATGTTTAGTCGGAACGTTCAGCTGACTCTAAAGGTTGTTGATGTTTAGTCGTAACGTTCAGCTGACTCTAAAGGTCGTTGATGTTTAGTCGTAACGTTCAGCTGACTCTAAAGGTTGTTGATGTTTAGTCGTAACGTTCAGCTGACTCTAAAGGTTGTTGATGTTTAGTCGTAACGTTCAGCTGACTCTAAAGGTCGTTGATGTTTAGTAGTAACGTTCAGCTGACTCTAAAGGTTGATGATGTTTAGTCGTAACGTTCAGCTGACTCTAAAGGTCGTTGATGTTTAATCGTAACGTTCAGCTGACTCTAAAGGTTGTTGATGTTTAGTCGTAACGTTCAGCTGACTCTAAAGGTTGTTGATGTTTAGTCGTAACGTTCAGCTGACTCTAAAGGTTGTTGATGTTTAGTCGTAACGTTACCTTTCTTGACGATGTCATCGATGGACTCGACCACGTGAATCGCTCCAACAGCTGAAGCTTCTCCTTTAGAGTTGGCGGCGTGACACTCGTAGGATCCTTCTTCTTCTTTGGTCAGAGGGGAGATCTGAAATAAAAGCACTACCAGTGATGTTGATTGGTCCAACAGACAGCTGAAGTCGTGACATCACTTCCTGTCACTAAAGGGTTATTGCTATCAGTGTTTCTGGAGTTTTATTTTCCACATTAAAAATAAATGAAAATCTGTTTCAGATCTTTATGTCAGAATTTAAATCCTTCATAGTTTCAGTTTCAGATCAATAGATTCAGTAAAATCATCTTTGCTCAGATCTTTGTTGTAGCTGTCCCCCCCCCTCGGCACCTGCTGATGATGTCACAGGTAAGAGGCTTCATAACTACGTTTTCATTACCGTGTATTTTATTCGTTAGAAAACGAGCTGGCCCTTTATTGTATATACAGTATATATATATTATGTATGAATAAATGTGACTAACCAGCACCCAGCCGGTCACTTCATGTTTCTCTGGTCCTCCTCTGGTTTGAATGGCCAGGTTGTCTCTGTCTCCAGGAAGAAGCTCCATCCTCCTCTTTCCACCGATGACCTGAAGGAAGACACCCCGACGTCATCATCATCATCTTCATCAGCCAACAACAACAACAACAACAACAATCATCATCATCCTTTAACTGCAGGATCCTCTGGCAGGTTGTATATCTGATGTTTGATGTAAATAAAATACATTTTAATAAATGTTGTCGTTTAGGAAATGTTTAGTTTTAGTGCAGTCGGAGTCGGTGAACGAGCAAAAAGTCATGAGCAACATTTTCCTCCGATTCAGAAACATGCAGCAGCTTGCTCTTCTTCAGTCTGCAGGAAAAATACACGCGATCTGATCCAAAGTTCACAAATGTCAACAGACGGAGTCTGAACCTGCAGAGAGGAAAAACACCTGAACACCTGAGGCTGCAGGTGAGCTCATGACGACATCACATTCTTATATTTGAACTATATAATCAGTCATCTTCACAAAGACATTTTATGAACATTCATTAAAAGAAACAGAAACATCTATATTTTTATATCTATATATTGTCTTCAGGACTCCACGCTGTGATTTCTGAGACAGAAACTAAAAACAAAAAAAGTCTTTTGAGCGTTTTAGATCTCTATCGAAGCTTGTTTATTTTCTGCATGAGTCTATTTCCATTATTCACCATACATTCATCATACAGTCCCCTCATATGTGTATATATCTCAGAGAAATCACATCTTTTTAGTTTTTATATTCATATTTTGCGTTTTTATATTTTATTTTTCATCCTGCCTGACTGTAGATAACATGTATTTATATAACATTTAGGGTGAAACTGGCAGACAGAGAACATACGGAAGATTTCATCTTTTAAAGGTCCCATATTATAAAAAGTGACATTTTCATGTCTTTTATATAATAAAGCAGGTTTAAGTGATCTATAAATACTGTGAAAGTATCAAAACACTCAATATACGGAGAAAAACACACAGCCCGTATTCAGAAATTGTGCGTTTGAAACAAGCCGTTAGGGTTTCTGTCCATTTGTGAAGTCACAAATATACAATATTTAGACCATTACACGGTTTTAAACGTAAACATTCTAAATGTGTCCCAGTTTATTTCCTGTTGCAGTGAATGTGAATGACATCCGCTGACAGGAAGTAAACATGGACCCAAACTGTTGCCTAGCAACACAATTCTGTTGCAATTCCGTTGAAATGCACCAAAACGGAGCGTTTCAGACAGAAGGTGAATACAGGTATATTCAGGCAGACAGTATGAGGTAAATAAAGTTTTATTTGAACATTAAAGCATGTAAACATGTTCTAGTAGAAACCCAAAATACAAGTATGAACCTGAAAATGAGCACGATATGGGACCTTTAAACTACTGTACCTGATGAGCTACTCAGTGTGAGTGATGACAGAGAAACTCACCCTCTTCCAGGTGAGGACGGGTGTGGGCACGCCCACCGCCTCACAGCTCAGGTACACCTGAGAGCCGCTCACGTTGTACACCTCACCTGGAGGAGTGACGATGACGGGAGCTGCAGACAGACAGACAGGTCAGTGACAGTCAGTAAAATTAACTATAATCTACATGAAGTTTGGTTACAGGCGATCGGTCTGAAACAGGACGAAACAAGTCGCAGGAATCCGCCAGAGACAGTCCATAAAATTAAAGATAATCTAAATGACGTTTGGTCTGAGACAGGATGAAACAGGTCGCAGGAATCCGTCCGAGACAGTACGGAAAATTAAAGATAATCAACATGAAGTTTGGTCTGAGACAGGATGAAACAGGTTGTAGGAATCCGTTCGAGTTTTAAATCAAAGATAATCTACATGAAGTTTGGTTACAGAGAATCACTCTTAAAGGAACTGTTTGTAACTTCTTACAAGTATAAATCACCCAGGTCGGTGTCCCATGCGCGCTCACTTATGCACGCTGGCGTGTGGCTACGCTGTTCAGACTCAGACTCCAACACAAACTACACGGAAGCACCAAAACCTCTTGGTTGTATCTAGTGAAGCCCGTCTGTTAAACAGTGTTGGCCGCGGTCTGAGGACGCGGGGGAGACCGTAGCTTTGGTCTCGGGACCGGAGTCTCTGCTGCTCTGCTCCTCTGCCTGCTTGCCTTCACTCACACACCGCGCTCGTTCACTCAGCTCGCTCCACCTCACGTTCATGCGCGCTCACTCCACACTGCAAAAGAGTTAGTGTAGCTCTGAGAATATCTAGTGAATGTACAGTGGACGTTTGTGCAGAAATAACTGCTGCAGCTCCTCCAGACCAACAGAGGTTTCCCGTGTCTTGTGAAGTGACGGGGCTCCGCAGAGAGAAACGTTATCGTCTCCGACCAAAACTCCGGTGTCTCCCCTGTTCCCTCCGGCCGCGGTCGGGAGGCTGAGGCAGGAAAAGCCAACACTAGGATCAGCATTGATTCATGGAGAGACCTTCGTCTGGTCAGCTAACATTACTGCCAAGCAGCTGAAATATAGAGTGATATTGTGCTTTTAGCTGACGTGTGTCGCCTCA
>CAKALU010056661.1:0-18094 GCA_916700995.1 Hozukius guyotensis | reverse complement strand
GGGATGACGGCGGATCAGTGGGGAATGATGAAATCCGGCAGCCCCGACGACGCCACTATGACCATGATGGGAGAGTTGCTGTTGGACATCACAGCGGCCTTGACAAAAGCTTTCCTGAAATCTCTCGGGAGCACGACCCTGGCGTCTGAGGACGACGTCCAAATCAATCTGGGCGACACCATCTCTCAGGGTTTTGCCGAAGCTCTGGGCGTCGACGTCTCGGTTCAGTGTCCGAGCTCCAAAAGCTTGACGACATTGATCTCTGAAGAGGTTTCGGAGAGCGTCCGAAGTGCCCTCTCCAGCCCCGAGGGCATAGTTCAGCGCCTCACTCCTCCCGGCAGACTCAACAGCATGATTCTGCACGCCTGCAAAATGTGCCAAGCGTTCATCGGCAGGATGAAGTCGGTGTTCTCGCCTCGACGGCGCAAGCAGAGGACCATCTCCGAAGAATCAGATGTGGAACCGGAACCCTCAGACGCCAAAGACCGCCATGCGGCGACGCCTTCGTCGGACGTCGTGATTTCGATGAAAGACATCATGTATGTCACAATCATCATCAAGACGCAGTTGAACGACATCACCGAACCTCTCTTGGTTGACGTGCCGGACTCCGAGTACACGCTGCTGCAGTCTCAAAGCGCTCGGGAGATTGAAGACGTCGCGGAAGACATCGCTCGGAGCATCGCCGAAGATGCTGTAAGACAGACTCCTTCTGAGCAGAAGAGCAAACGCTCCAAGAAAAACATCGGAAGCAAAATTAAGAAGCTTTTGGCAAAGTGCTTTGCCAAAACGTGCATCCATCGCATCGTGGCGCAGATAACGAAAAGATTCCACCGAGGCTCCAAAGTTCACAGTCGGGAGTCGGCGAAGTCTCTTACGAAGAAGATTAACGATCTGATGAAAAAACCAGACAACCGCGATCTTCTGGGACTCGGCACTCCGCTCCTAAGAATTCCCCCCGGTCGAGTCTTGGAGTTCACAAAGGTCTTAAGTGATCTCCTCTACACACACATCCTACATGGGCCAGAGATCATCCCCGAGCCGGTGATACGTGCCAACATGCGCGCCGACTTGCAGCGGAAGGTGATCGGTTTCCTGTCTCTGGCCAGATGGTGGCAGATCTTTCAGTCCGACGACCTCGTCGACAATATGAGACACGCCATACTGGGCACTAAGCCCAGGGCCAAGAAACCTTTGGCAATCGCTGCACCGCCTGCCCCGGTATCCGTGACGAAGAGTCGTGATGACTCTGCACGGCGAGCGCGGAACGTACAAAACAAAAACTGCGTCGAGTTGTTCTTGGAGAGGCTGGTCACGCGGATCTTCAAGAAGGCGAAAGTGACCTGGACCGTTTCAAACATCCAGGACATCATCCAGCGCCTTTTTGAACAAACGTGGGCCGAAGTCGAGGGTCTCGATTTCGATTCCAGCCAAGAAACATTGGAAAACCTCGAAAAGGCCATTTGCCGGGACCTGATTAAGACGTGGGGCAATGCGATGTGGGTGCTGGTGTCCTTGAAAGGGGGTCAACCGGCAGTCGGAGACCGTATCGCCTCCGCCGTCAAAGGTCACCTGATGGCACCACCGAGACAGAGGTCCTGCATGTGCAGCTTCTTCTCTTCTATGCTCACCGCCATGACGAGGTGGTAAGGTGGTTTATGGGGTTTTCTCCGGGGGCTCCGGTTTATCCCACATATAGTGAATCTGACTTACTATATATAAAAAAATGTCTTGAATGTGTCATTCATGTGGAAGGAAAAATTGACTTTTTCCTTCAGAATGAATACGAGGGCTTGAGCTCTCAGCGCCACCTCAGTAGTCAGTGTTGTCTACTGTTGTGGAACGCACGGGTTCGATCTGGGTGATCCAGTTCTCCCACAATCAGTGCATAATAATGAATATCTAATTAAATAAAATAAATAATAATATAAATAAATAATATGAATTCATTTCTGCTCATTTCTCTCATCATTTGCTGTAAATATTCAACTCAGACTGAAGTTCTGCTGATTCAGCGAATTTTTATAATGTACAAAAATAAAGTACAAAGAAAAGTGTGGTTTGCAACAGTATTTTTTCTTATCAAAACGACTTGCATCAGCCTTAAAGTTATAGTCATAACCCAGAATAGTGAGTTAGGGTTAGGGGTGTTCAGCTAACATGCGTTTACGATACTCATTTGCTTCATTTTTACAGAACCAGTCAACCTTCTGGAGCTCCCAGTTGCTCCAATATTACTGTTTTATTGTTATAAAGTCACTCTCAACTCTAATTGATCAAATAGATGTTGAAAAGTTGCACTGAAAAAATAAAAGGTTTGACCCCTCTGGTGGTCCTATAGAGAGAGAAAGATTCAGGGTTCCAGAGTCAGTAGGATTCATCCTCTGGGCACCAGATCCATCCAACCAGCTGTTGACCAACTGAGGCCGATACTGACATCGATCAAGCTACATCCATAGCATGGAAAAAGCAAAACATTTATATATATAAAAATGTATACTATATAATGTATATGTTTTTGCAAAAAGAACAAGAATGCTTCTTTAATGTTTAGTTGTGGGGAGACACCCGGGGTCAGGGGTCAGCAACCTTTACTATCAAAAGAGCCATTTTAGGCCAAAAAATAATGTATTTAAATTAAATGAATCACTCTCTCCCTGAGGTTTCCAGCTGCCATCAATCACCTCGTTGGACCAAACCAAGTGGCAGGGAAGAGAGAGGGGTGAGGGTAGTGGGGTTTCTTTGTTAAGTTGGGATTGTTTGATGTTTCTTAAGTTTATAATATTTCCTAGTTAACTTGTGTTAGACTGTATAGTCATGTATATTTTGTATATATTAGTATGGTGATGATTTATTTGTAAATACAGATAATTATTTGGTGTGTTCAAGTGCACTTTATGGTTGGAAGGGTCCATTTGGTAATTAGGCTAATTTGTGAGAGCAAGCATGTTGAATGTCTTGTCAGTCACTGAAGTCTGTGTTACCTGAGAGAAACTTGTTTCATTGTCCAGCTGCCTTTTTGCCATGGGTGACATCGTGATGTTCTTTTTGTCACTTGCTAAAGATCACCGGTAAAAAGAGCCGAGCTCTGTTGAAAGATGAGCCGATGCGTCAAACAGTTTTTCACAAAGTCATACACTTCCATCCTGGTTGTAAGGACTTATAACACTCGAAACCTTACATTTGGTGTCAGAAGTGGGATGAGACGCGGCCAGAAGGGGTGTGGCTTTTTGAGCAAGCAGTATGGGACCGAGACACAGTCTGGTGTCAGGGACGCTGTCGGGACACTGTCTGGTGTGTCAGGGATGCTGTCGGGACGCTGTCGGGACACTGTCTGGTGTGTCAGGCACGCTGTCGGGGACACTGTCGGGGACATTGTCTGGTGTGTCAGGCAAACTGTCGGGGACACTGTCTGGTCGGGGACACTGTCTGGTGTGTCAGGGATGCTGTCGGGACGCTGTCGGGACACTGTCTGGTGTGTCAGGCACGCTGTCGGGGACACTGTCGGGGACATTGTCTGGTGTGTCAGGCAAACTGTCGGGGACACTGTCTGGTCGGGGACACTGTCTGGTGTGTCAGGGATGCTGTCGGGACGCTGTCGGGACACTGTCTGGTGTGTCAGGCACGCTGTCGGGGACACTGTCGGGGACATTGTCTGGTGTGTCAGGCAAACTGTCGGGGACACTGTCTGGTCGGGGACACTGTCTGGTGTGTCAGGGATGCTGTCGGGACGCTGTCGGGACACTGTCTGGTGTGTCAGGCACGCTGTCGGGGACACTGTCGGGGACATTGTCTGGTGTGTCAGGCAAACTGTCGGGGACACTGTCTGGTCGGGGACACTGTCTGGTGTGTCAGGGATGCTGTCGGGACGCTGTCGGGACACTGTCTGGTGTGTCAGGCACGCTGTCGGGGACACTGTCGGGGACATTGTCTGGTGTGTCAGGCAAACTGTCGGGGACACTGTCTGGTCGGGGACACTGTCTGGTGTGTCAGGGATGCTGTCGGGACGCTGTCGGGACACTGTCTGGTGTGTCAGGCACGCTGTCGGGGACACTGTCGGGGACATTGTCTGGTGTGTCAGGCAAACTGTCGGGGACACTGTCTGGTCGGGGACACTGTCTGGTGTGTCAGGGATGCTGTCGGGACGCTGTCGGGACACTGTCTGGTGTGTCAGGCACGCTGTCGGGGACACTGTCGGGGACATTGTCTGGTGTGTCAGGCAAACTGTCGGGGACACTGTCTGGTCGGGGACACTGTCTGGTGTGTCAGGGATGCTGTCGGGACGCTGTCGGGACACTGTCTGGTGTGTCAGGCACGCTGTCGGGGACACTGTCGGGGACATTGTCTGGTGTGTCAGGCAAACTGTCGGGGACACTGTCTGGTCGGGGACACTGTCTGGTGTGTCAGGGACGCTGTCGGGACACTGTCGGGACACTGTCTGGTGTGTCAGGGACGCTGTCGGGGACACTGTCTGGTGTGTCAGGGACGCTGTCGGGACACTGTCGGATGTCAGGGACGCTGTCGGGGACACTGTCAGGTGTCAGGGACGCTGTCGGGACACTGTCGGATGTCAGGGACGCTGTCGGGACACTGTCTGGTGTGTCAGGGATGCTGTCGGGACACTGTCGGGGACACTGTCTGGTCGGGGACACTGTCTGGTGTGTCAGGCACACTGTCGGGGACATTGTCTGGTGTGTCAGGCACACTGTCGGGGACACTGTCTGGTCGGGGACACTGTCTGGTGTGTCAGGGACACTGTCGGGGACACTGTCTGGTCGGGGACACTGTCTGGTGTCAGGGACGCTGTCGGGGACACTGTCGGATGTCAGGGACGCTGTCGGGACACTGTCTGGTGTCAGGGACGCTGTCGGGGACCACTGTCAGGTGTCAGGGACGCTGTCGGGACGCTGTTGGGGACAAAAAGTTGGACAAAACAATCTAATACAGGAAGTGATTATGCTTATGTTGTGCTTTTATTTTATAATGCAGTGAAACAAGACCTTAGTGTGTGTGTGTGTGCATGTGTGTGTATGTAGTGTGCATGTGTGTGTGCACGTTTGTGTGTGGTGTGCGTGTGTGTAGTGTGCACGTGTGTTTGTGTTTGTGTGTGTGTGTGTGTGTGTGTGTGTGTGTGTGTGTGTGTGTGCGCGCGCATGCACATGGTGGGTCCATTCAGCCATACTCTCATTTTAGCTGACACCTAACTCATAGACTCTGTCAAATCAATTATCATCACAAACATCCACACACAGAGACATGCACGGACCATACTTACACACACATACAAAAAAGATCACTCATTCACTCATCACATTATTTTCTTCTGACAGACAGTAAGAGAAAGACTGTCAGACTGTGTGTGTATGTGTGTGTAAGACGGATATATTAAGAGAAAGGTGAACATGGAAACAGAGAGCAGAGAGCTCCATGTGCTGCCCTCTCCATCCTTTCATCATTTAAATCCACTATTCAAGACTGTGTTTGACTAGCCTGTAGGCACAGCGCATCAGCAATTTTTTTTTTTTTACAAGATGCTCTGTTACTTGAGAAAAATCTTTAAGTGTTCATACATTCTTTACACTCTCAGAAAATCAGTCCTCATTTTCTGATTTTATTATGTTGACAATGTGTCAAGAGAGGCCACCACGTTGCAATTATTGAGCAGGTGCTCGAGGAAAAAAAAAAAAACATTAAGATCAGTGAGAACATGATCAGTACCATATGAATATCCATTCATTTATTTTTTCAGCCCCAGTTCTGTAGCTGCACCCACCCACCCACCTGTTGATGTCATGTTCTATCTTTCCTTTGCTCCTGAACAGCACCACTGTGCTTAAACTCCACTGTTTTCCATCACCGTGGCCTCCGACTTGGAGGCGCTGACGTTCATCCCCTCTAGACTAGACTGTTGACTGTGTGATATCTGCTTAAAGATAAACCATCCATCCAGAATACATATCCTATCCACGATGGCTATTTTAGCATTCAAGTAAAAGAAACCTGGCATTCAGTTTAACAACATGACAAACAATTATATATACTTTTACCCACGTAGTTATTATTTCTCATGACTCGCTTGCATTTAATTTGTGAACTACATGCCCCAAGGTAGACTGTGTCTGTCCCTTAGACTGTATATAAGAGGTCATCACCCATCATCACCCATTGGTTTGTTGACTGCTGTTTTGAAGCCTCGAGTTTGGCATTTTGGCCGTCGCCATCTTGGTTTTTGGCCGTCGCCATCTTGTTCTTTACAACCATGAGTGACATGAGAAGTATAATCGAGTGCTGAATAAGATGGTTCAGGTGACCAAAAAGGTCATAATTAACTTTCATGAACTGAAATCACACTTTGAAAGGGTTAAAGTTCTAAGACAAAAACACGGAAAATTCCCAGACCGGACAACGTTGTGGTAGCGACCTGTCAATCACAAGGTAGCCACGCCCTAAAGCATCCCCTGCTTTATGGTCTATCTGACTCTAAATGGGACCATAATTTACTAAATGAACATCATGTTGTATTGAAGAAGACTTGAAACTAGCGACTGAGATCATAAACTCATGTTTGCAATGTTTACTGAGGTAATAAATCAAGTGAGAAGTAGGCTCATTTTCTCATAGACTTCTATACAATCTGACTTCTTTTTGCAACCAGAGGAGTCGCCCCCTGCTGGCTGTTAGAAAGAATGCAAGTTTAAGGCACTTCGGCATTGGCTTCACTTTTCAGACCTGGAGGTTGCTCACTGGTCTGTCCCAATTTGCCCCCACCCATTCATTAAGCAAATATGTTTAAAGGTCTCATTGATAACATTTTCATGTAAACAAATAATTTAGGGAATAATAAGTAATAAAAAGGTGCTGAATAAAAGTATGGCTTTTCCTAAAAAAAACATATTATGATTGTGAATTAGTCATTTAAAAAATGTTGACGGGTCCAAAATTAATGTTTTGTTTATCTCTGTGGAAGACATCTGACTTTTGGTTCCCACTTCTAACAAGGTTTATGAGCCAATAGTATAACGACATTGGTATCAATATTAATAGCACCTTTAACTTATGCAACAAACATACAAAAACAAAAATCCCCTATTAAGAGCAATTAATGACAATCACTAAAAGTCACAAAAGACAAAAAAAATCCATAGCAGTCCTTTTTGTATATGTACACTAGGTGATATGTACTGTATGTTTCAGTCCATACTATGCTATCGGGAAGGGATTTTCAAGATCGTCAAGCCCAGAAACATCTCATTGAACAACCCCTCTCCGATACTGCTACAGAACAAATACACCAATAAAAGCCTGACAATTACACATACCATTTCTGCTGGATGAGCCAGAAAGGCTGCAGGCAAACAACCCTTTACTGACTATTAGCCGTGCAGACACATTTACATTTACAGACTTAATGTCAAGCAGTTTCCCTCCAGATGCAAAAGTACTTTGATTGTGTAGAGAGTAGAGCCGCTTTAGTACATGTGTATTTATTTATTGAGGCAGAGACATTAAGCCTGAGGGAAATAAAACTGAAAGAAGCACTCAGTGTCAACTTTGTCTTATCAAAATATGTGTGCCAAATGTGCAATGCTTTGATTTAGGTTTACTGCTCGCCACCGTCATAGTCAGCTCCTGGAGCCACACACAATGCAAATGTGGTCAATGAAAAATGAAACCTTGGTGGAGCTAAGGTGAGGCAAGCAAGTTGCACCACCACATCTGACTGTGATTGGCTGAGACACCTGTCAATCAAGAGAAACACGGCCAAACAAGACTTCTATTTAAGCCATACAATCACATTAATTGGACGATGATTGTCCCAAGTTTTTTTGTGAAAATTGTATGATCGTGTTGAGAGAGAAGCTGGATTTTGAATTGAGTCTTTTACATCTGGAGTCTTTTGTAGTGGCCATGACAAGAACTCAATAGTGATGTTCTGTTTTGTCGAAAACCTCTGCAAGAAACAGGCATTCTCACCAGGACATTTTACAAAGGACATTTTGAAAATACAAGACTGAAGCATGATGCAAACCCTTACCATCCAAAAAATGATATAACATTCCATTCCTGTTGCCCAACACCACACAGTCAGTGCATAACTGGCTGCAGAGGAACTGCCCTGCGTATCACCTGGGACAATTTCCATATCCATATCCACGAGTGCTATTACCTAAATTTGCCTGCTCTATCACAGTGAGACATCCTGAGTGAAGGGTAAAGCACTTCTGTCAGAGGACGGTCTCAGGGACAGTGAACACCAGGGCTCCAGTTTGGTTTAATGCATTGTTTTACGAGGAGCATACACTGACATCAAGGGGGATGCTAAACTGATAAGTCACCCCCATTTCTATACTGCACACAGCCCTTAGCATGTGGGGGCAGCTTTACCTGGCCTTCTGCTGGGTCCTTTTATCGTTTACGAGGACAAACATCGGCCACAAAACCACTTCCGTGATAACAACAAAACTTCATGTTCAAGTATGGAGAGACATCATAATAGGCAAACTATTCCAAGGCAATATTATTTTTCAATGGAGACCTCACAAGACCCTCAGTCTGAAGTCTGAGATTTCAGAATTTCCAATAAGTGCAGCAGTCAGTGAAACATTTTTTCTGCACTTACAGCAAATATGATTAAAAAAAGTTATTTTTATAAAATGGTCATTATATCCTGATATCCTATATCCTGCATGCATTCACACTTGCATTAACAAATCGTTTCCTGATCCAAGTAAGGCATCCATATACATGATTACATGCCTGGTGGAAAAAAAAAAAAAAAATATATATATATATATATATATATATATATATATATATATATATATATATATATATATATGTTATGCTTCAGTACCAAGCTCTACCCAGATTCTTCTGTCATCACATTTGAACAGTTTAAGCAGTCAAACTATTAATATAGTTGCTGTAACCTTCTGCTGTTCCTTTGTAGGTGATAATTCTCTCAGGAGGACCTGGGAAATCAATTTCCTATTTATTTGCTTCCTTCCGCTCTTTATTTGATTTGCCCTTCTTTCACTCCTGCTTTAGTTTTCAATGCAAACAGTGCCTTTTCACTTCCCTCGTCTCCCAACCTCTTTATTCTATTTTCTTTCACTTTGCCCCGTCTACTCCATGCTCTTTCACCGTACCCTTTCATCTCCTCTTCGCTACCCTTTTATATTGTAGCTCTCCATTCTTCGCTTTCTCCATCCCTTAACCTCTTCTGCTCTCTGTTGTCCTCTTTTTTCTCTCTCTTTGTTCCACATGCTTTTACCATTATTTCCTCCCTTTATTCCCCAACTATTTCCTTCCCTTGTTCAATTTTCTTTCATCCTCTCTCTTTTTACTTCCTTTGACCTTTCTAAGAACATTTATCTCCCCTACACAAGTGTTTCCTCAGCCTCTCTGCAAAAAAATCTCTGTAAATCTTTTTTTTTTGCCATTAAGCTTATAATCTTTGTTTAGAATCTGAAAAATTGTATTCCTTTTAAATACATGGAATGAGTTGATTGAGATCATTTTACTCACTCTTGCAAGCAAGTGGACTCAGTAAGTCAATTTTGATGTTGATTATGTAGAGTTTACCTAAGGAAATATTTATATAAACATAGGTCTCACTTAGTTAGGTCTTAATTAGCCGTCAAGGCACTTTCTGACTTCACTTTCTTTACTCCTAAAGAGGTGTAATACAAAGTCCCCAAAACAAACACGACAACCGAGAGAAAACGGACAACCAAAGAATCAGATACCGGCTGAAGTAGCGGTGGGATACCAGGCAGCGCTGGACACCGCCTTATATACTGTGGGGATGCATGTATTCGGTAGGCGCGTCCTGATTTGCCGTTTATGCAAATCTCAGTGGGCGAACATGTGCGTGTGATTGGAGAAGAGTAGTACCCATAGAGTCCAGTAGAGGGCTCTGCCTGTGCTTATAGAACTTGCGTTACAATATCGTAACCTTCTTTTCGGATTGTGGAACAATTGGCTACCTGTTGCCCCCAGACCAGTGAAAACAGAATGCACTCAAGAGGAACACAGGGACCATCTGTTTAAAACGTCGGTCATACAATTGTTCAGATTACTACGACATTTGGTGTGGACATTCATGGTCCTTACAGGATGTTTTGTACTGATGTTGTTGACCACCATGACCTTTTGCTTATTCTCACCATCAAGCAAAACTTTTCACCTTCTCAAACTCGTTGAGCACTTTGTTTCATCACGACGTATCCCAAAAAGTGTTTCCGGATTACATTTCTTGTAGATACTCATGGTCCCCAAGGGAAGAATCCTGATTTTCCCGACATTCTAGCCATCAAACAGTGCCAAAACCAGGGAAAACTTTACATTTCTAGCATCGGTAATAAAGAGGCTGTAGGATTAGCAAAACCATCAGCATGTTGTTAAAACACATCTTTCTGGGGTGTAATAAATAGTGTTGCGCTCTTATCTAAATCTGTTTTACTGCAGAGTTCGTCCCACTTTAATGGTACAAACTGGCACACTTGTGAGTGTGTGGCTGACAGATGCTTGTGATGCAGTATGCCACACAGGTCACCTGCCTCCCTCTGGACTGTCCTAGTGTCCAGGGAGTCGAGAGCAGAGAACATTGGGACATGTGGAGGGACGAGCCGGGGTCTCTTTGTTCCCCTGCCCAGTCGCGGCTCCAGGCTGTTGCAGAGATTCCGGAGAATTGCCCCTCGCTAGTCGAAAGACAATCACGAGCCTTCTGCAGTCCCAAGCGGCATGCTCTGTCCTCAAGGCTGGTCCGATAACAGCACGTGCACTGTTGTCGCTTACAGCTGCACGCCCACGAGCCTTTACATCTTAATTAATCATTCTGATCAATCGCAAAATGCTTTTGTGGAATAGAGTTTGAATTTATTCTCAAAGTTTTGCTGTGAGTATACTTTAAAATCTAATGTCATTATTTGTTTTGTGGAAAGAGGGTGAATTATTATCTACCACTGTCTATCCATCAATTATCTCTATCACTGTGTGAGAAAATGCCAATGTTTTTTCTGGCGACTGTTGGTCCACCCTAACTGGAAAGCTTCCCAATCAACATACCAGCCAGCAAGCCGCTAGTTTGTGAACTCAACCCTCTTTTCAACAGTTATTCCAGCAGAACAGGCACAGTTTTCACAAATTGTCAGACCGCTTTAGTCATGTAGACACGTCATGATTTGGAGACATAAGTGCTTTCTGTAGCACTCTTCATGTTTCAAGGCCAGAGATCATCAATCGTGTGCCATTTTCATACCAACCAAACACTACACCAGAGACCTCATTTACAGAGGTCCTGTGTGTGTGTGTGTGTATGCAGAAAGTGGCTAAAACACCATTGCGGTGGTGAGTTGTCACTGATATTAAACCAATTACAGCTTAATTAGCCCTTTCACTACCTCCACTTTACAGTTTTTTCACACTCATTTTGGCTCATTTTTGTAGCTTAACATTTGTCTTAACATTCTCTAAACTCTAAGTGCAATCGTCACAACTGTTTGATGGGACATCACTACTCTATTTTATTGTTGTAAAAGGTAGTAACTCACCCAAAACACTTCATTCATGCTTCAAAACCAGTTATTGTGTCAGTAAGTCGGCCAGTTGGCACCAAAATGAAAAGTTGTTTTGTCACGGTGTGAGCCGCACTGGTCAAAATGTTTAGGTGTTTTTACATTACGGCAGTCAACCTTGGAAATGTTTCTTATATACAATCTCTGTTTTGTTCTACTTTTTGTTGACATCGACTGCTTACTGTACTATACCAGAATGTCAGTTTTGTCTAGCTGAATGCCGGTGTGTATCGCACTGAGCTTTTTAGATATTTAAATAGCGGTAAAAGTTTACTACGTTTCTGTAGTACACAGAAAAAAGGATATGCACATGTGTATGCATACGGTACATTTATTTGTGTAGCAATGTGTTACATGTACTGTAAACAGAAAATTCACTTTTGATCTTTCAATATTTCGATTAATACTTCAAGTCATTCAGTGAACAGAAAATGTTTCACAAAATGGCATCAATGCCAGAAATATGTAAAGTATAAAACAACAAATTGTACCTACTCATCATCAATATTTATGCAATATACATGTATGTCTGACAGATTTTGATAATTGAATGAATCATTTTTCATGTGAAGGCTCAAACAATGAAATAATGTTTAGACGTTGTGAAGAGGACGACAATCTGACTAAGAGTCAAGTCATCAGTTTTGATCAGCAAGACGTGTGCAAGTGGTTATTGTACTTACTGCAATTTGCTTGGATTAATGAGACATTCATATCTGTTGTGAAGAACAAGCTTCAGAGATTTGAACTCACTATTTAGAAAAAAGAAATTCTCTTAAATATTATCTTTATATAGTTATCTGAGATTCATATTGACAACAATATGACAACTTACATTGTCAGTGCTTGTGCACATACATTTCGGTATCTGGAGTTCCTACCAACCCACAAACTGTAAAATAGGACAACCCAGTCAGTTTTTTTTGCGGGCTGCCTAAATCAGAAAACGTGATTCAATAAGCCATTCAGATTTTGCTGCCCTTCCTATGTCACATGCAGGCTCATTAGAATATATCCCCCCCCACCCAGGAGTAACCAGGAGCCTGGAACAGTTCTCATTAAGAGGGCCTAAGATGGTTATGTTCCATTCAGTATTCAGTTGACATCTTTAAGGTTCCTGCTGTTCAAGTCATTGGGTGATTGTGATTATGACGCTTTTTTAGCACTGGATGACAAGAGCAAATCACTCCCACATACAGTACAGCTTTGTGTCTGTAATGTCAATGTTGACTTTAGAAGACTGATACTGTGGTGGAAGAAAGCCTCTCGGTTCCTTTGTCTTGCAACAACAAGAGCTTCTAAGGCAGTAATGATTTCTAACTTTGTTTTATTCAACACATTCAGAAACAACACAGTCAATCCGAGAAATTCATTCAAAGGAAATTGATTGTGTTCTAAGAAAAAAAGACAATCTGCTTCTTATTGTGACTCATCTTTGGCTGTATAGCAGTCAAGGGCAACTTGTGGCAACACAAGGCAAGCACAAAAGGATGCCCTACATTTTATCTTGACAGAAATGCAAAAGCCAGAAAATGAATGTGCAAAAGCCAAAATGCAATTGCAAAAGCCACAACGCAAATACAAAAGCCACAACGGAATTGCAAAAGAAACAACACAAATGCAAAAGTGACAACAAAGAGGCAAAAGCCACAACATGAATGCGAAATGCCATAATGTAATTGCAAAAGCCACAACTCAAATGCAAAAGTGACAACGCAAATACAAAAGCCACAACAAAATGCAAAAGCCACAACGGGATTGCATAAGCCACAACACAGATGCAGTAGCCACAGCGCAAATGCAAAAGCCACAATGGAATTGCAAAAGAAACAACACAAATGCAAAAGCCACAAAGCAAATGCAAAAGCCACAACGCAAATGCAAAAGCTACAACGCAAATGCAAAAAGCCACAACACAGATGCAAAAGCCACAACACAGATGCAGTAGCCACAGCGCAAATGCAAAAGCCACAACGGAATTGCAAAAGAAACAACACAAATGCAAAAGCCACAACACAAATGCAAAAGCCACAACGGAATTGAAAACCTGCAATTCAATAAGCCATTATGATTTGGCTCCCCTTCTTATGTCACATGAAGACTCATTAGAATATACCAGCCCCCATTTGAGTATCTCCACCTACAGCTTGAGAACCACCTTTGCAAAGGTGCACCATATTTTCATAGTAGACAGCCGCTAAAACGGAGCGTTTCAGACAGTGGGTGATTACAGGTATATTCAGACAGACCGCATGAGTGAAGCGCAATCTGCATATACAGCTGTAAATCACACAATTACGCAGCTAGATATATGTTTTGAACTAACCGTATTGATCAAGGCTCCCAGTCTGTCTGTTTCTGTCAGGCTTGCTTTTTTACTACAGAGAGAATCCCCTCACTCACTACAGTGCAGTTTCACGTCATTCAGATGCAGAGTGGGATTTTTAGGAAATAATTACAGAGGTCCGTACCTCAGTGACCTTACAGTTGGCTACGAATATGGCTCCACGGGAAGAAATCAACTGTGTTTGTATGTATTGATTCATTGATTTTATTTCCCCGCCCACCGTAGCGAGTGATGGGAATCTGTCTGTATAGTGAAATAGACGAGCTCACAGGCTGGGAGCTTGTGAGCCAATACGGTTAATAAGACACAAAACACATATAGAGCGGGATATTTGTGTGATTTTAACAGCTGTCTATGCAGATTACGCTTCACTAAACATGACAAAAAATAGACTTGAAGAGAAGTATGTGGATTGAAACATTTCATAAAATGTAAGTGTATCTGTTCCATGAGAAGCGAGAGTGACGCCTGTCAAAAACATTTCTAAAAACGCCGGGATTGGCCGGGATCCACTGGCAATAGTAGTCGGCCCGTTTCATTCCTTGTTGCTCACTTCTGGTTTTACATTTGTGTTGTGGCTTTTGCATTCATTCGACCCTTCTCAGCCGCTGTATAAAACACCTGTCTAGGTAATTAGAAAAATTTAAATCAAGAAAAATATTTTCTTAATAATGATATACATTGATATACAGCTGTCAAAAATAATAAAAAAAAATGTTTTTAAAGTTCTCTCTACAAGGACTCTCCATTCAATGCTACGAAACCACAACACAAGTCACCAATACAATGAGTTAATTTTCCACCCATTTTCGCCCCCTTTTTCACCCCCTGTTACATCGCAGCAGGTCAGACCATTGTATTAAGACTGAAGCAGCCAATCATATAATTATGACATATTTATATTCTAATTGAGGGAGAAATTACATGATTCGTCTTCCATAATTGCTGTAGTTCGTCTGAAGTTTGAATCTCTTTCCTCTAACCATGCAAGTCTACTTTCACACTTACTGCTGGTTCAATCCGCTGCCTTCTTGCACGTAGTCCTCAATGAATCATCAAGTTTGCATGACAACAAGATTGCTGCTCATTTTTATGAACACAGGAGAAATACTGGTGGAAGGAGTCATGTAAGCGTACCTATCCTCTTCCACCCTCCAAGGTGAACAAAAAAAAAAAAAAAGTGTGGCATACATGTTAATCTCTTCTTATACATTGGCGAGGCACCCATTTTCTTGTTAGCAATGCAATAATGCATCCAATAACGATAATGTGATATGTGCATGTGTCATTTTATTTGTGGGTGTATACAGTGCACTGACCATGAGCTGCACACAAACCATTGTGCACTACACTCTGACTGGAATCACCTCATGCTTTCAGTTTGAAAACGTTTATTGGTTTCTTCAGCCACTATTTTAAGTCCATTAGCAGAAAACTTGTTTTGCTCTGTTGTTCTCATCATGCCACAAACATCCCAGCTTCACATCTGAAATTGCAGCAGCACTTTCAGATGAATTCATCTGTGCCTCTGCTCACTGACATCATCTGGAAACACCCTGCTAATATGAAAAAAAATAAATTACAATGACAGAATATTTTGCAGGCATGACAGTAATTTTCTTTCTGAGTTGACGCCTGAAATTGCAATCATGATTCCCGCACAAAAAGTTGCCCCAGCTGCGAGAAAGGGTCATCTGGAGGACACACTACTACAAACATTGAGTAGGCTGACATTGACAGTGCAGTACAAAGTAATGGCCCGTTCACACATGACCGGTCTTACATATTCAACTGCTAAACAGTGATCATTGCAGAAGTCATCAGTGATCAATATTAGAATAATTAACTAGAATGGCACTCTCCGTTCAGCTTGCGCCATCATCCACGTGTATTTTTTGTTTATGTTGAGATCAGCTATACGTAGCGGAGCATCGAAAAACACTTCATTCAAACTGGATAGAAACAAAATAAAACTCACCTAAACCATCGTCGTTACTCTTTCCAACAATCACCAAGTGTGCTTTGGTCGGACTCAACTGTAATTTCACAGAGTTTAATGTGAAAAAAACATAGATTCTACAGTTGTACCCCCCCAGCCCCCTGCTCTCTCTCTCTGAAGGAAGAAGGCGGGGTCATGCGTCATCAACGCGTCATCAGTTACACTGAGCATGTATACCCGGAGGTCTTAATGTTTTGGCTGATCGTAATGCTTAAAAAAATTCCTGAATCAGGATCATGATCTGGATCGCCACCAAATTCTAATGGATTGTTCATTGTGCCACACCCCACCCATCCAAAAAATTTCATTCAAATCCATAACTAATAATCCTCCAAACGGACAAACCAACAAACCAACGGCAGTGAAAACATAACTTCCTTCCTAGGCCTTCGGCCTTTGCGGAGGTAATAATTAATAATTATATTATATAATAATATAATAACAATCATCAATATTCCCCTGCAAAATTGTAAAAAGTAAAAAAAAAATTGTAAAATGTATGTATATAAATTTTATTTTATTTTATTTTTTTGTTACGTGTTCATGTTGAAGGGGAGGGGTGGATGTTTCTCCCTCCATAGTGATGTACGTCGGTGTATACAGTATCTATGCATGTAAAGTACTCGTGCAGACACCAGCATAGGCTACACACTCTTCCATTCTCTTCCACTCTCTCACACTGAGGTGCTGACACACTCACATACACACACGCATATTCACACTCACAGTTTGATGAGCGCATGATGTGTGAGACCTGCCAGTGACCCAGAAGAGTGAAGTGAAGCACTCTGACAGAGTTAGAGTGTGTGTGTGTATGTGTGTCTGTGTGTTTGGTATGGTGAAGGGGATCCCAAAAGGGCATTTGAGCATTTGAGGGCAGAAGAGGCCAAACAAGATCTCACCCTCCTACCTGTCCTCTCTAAAACACACAAAAACGCACGCACACGCACACACACACACACACACACACACACACACACACACACACACACACACACACACACACACACACACACACAAACACACAGAGGTGACATCTGGAGTGTTTCTGCCTCACTGCTATTGTTGCTCTCCTGGTTAGACTGACAGCTCTCTCTCTCTTTGTGTTTCATTTTCATTTTTTTTCTTTAAATAAAAAGCCCTGTGTATTCAGCTGTGGTGTGTGTGTGCTAATGTATTATAATGCACTAGACAAGTGATCTCTTTATATGCCATTAGCTGGTACTAATTAAGGAGCTGTTAATGTGCCAGTCGCCCGTATTTGTGTCACCTTCAATTACATACTTAGACCACTGAGCCATGTGTGTGTGTTTAGTCATGTTTCTGCACATACACAAGAAAGGACAAATAGGAACTTCCTTAACACACGTGAGTAACAGCAACCACTGTCTAAAAGCAATCAGATAGAATGGCATACTCAAAGTTAATTTGCAATATCTTAAAAATATAAAAAAAACTAAAAAACATAAAGCCTGTGTGCAAGTTTCTGGACATTCTAAGGGATATGAATAAGTTGTCAGAACTTACTACCTCTGTCGAGTGATACACCTGAATCTCATCTATTCATTGATTATGTCAAACATTTGAGAACATTTCTTGAAAGTTTACAGAGTTTTGGAGTTTTGGATACCTAAAGACCGAGGCGGGGGTCTATCCAAATTGCATGAAATCAGTACATTTGCAATTTTTTTTTAAAATTTTCTTATTTATATGTTGTTTTTGAAAGGCTTAACGCCAACACATATGTTAGATGTTGGATAAAAAACATGTTGTGAATTTTCGAAATGATTATGTAACCCACCCAAAATCTTCATCAACATTATCATCATAATCATAATTATCATAATGTGACATGTAGTTTAATTTTACAAGCTCACTTGAATTTAAGTTTGGAAGAAAAGTGTTGAATTGATTTATGAGTTTTCTATTTCACTGCCTAATCAGACACAGATAGACCAGGCTAAGCCACTTTGTTTTGCTTGAGTCATTTGTTTTCAACATTTTGCAGCAGTTGGCAAACGCTTGGTGGTAATGACCTCTAGGTGGCAGCTGCGCTGCGCGGTGTGTTTTCTTTTCGCTGCTTGCTGTAGAGGGAGAAGACGATAAGTTAGCTCTCTGTAAGAAAAGGAAAATAAGATCCAGACCTGGGGATATTACAACGTGGTGTCT
>CAKALU010056660.1:0-10959 GCA_916700995.1 Hozukius guyotensis | reverse complement strand
TATTTTATTATTTACTGTATATAATTTAGCTTTCCTTTCTGAAATATGCAACCATCAGAGTGGTTTATTCTGACAGAGGCTCACCCGTCCCGGAAAGTATCAGTCAGTGGTGTGTTCTGGCCGTCAATAATTAATGAATGATGATTAATTGCCATCTTGGCTCTCTGTGACGGAGTAGAAATTCAAGCCAACCAACTAGGCATCCACATCTCCCTATCACACATAAACATCGTGCTCGATGTGTAATCTCAGTTTATTTAAACACCCAAACTCCTAATCATCCTCCTTTTGTTTTTATTTACTGGAGCTTTGTTTTTGTGGGACTTCATCCAGGTTTATTTACCTCTGTGGTGTCTGTAGGATCTTTCTGGGCCCCCGATGCCTGGAGGGAGGAACAAGGCACGAAATGTTTATTGTTCGTTCTGCTACTCAGTGAAATGTTATGTTTTCATGTAAAAGTTGCTTTTCTGAGAAACAAAAAGTCACAAGAAACCACAGTTTAGTAAAATCCTCAAGATCTAGTTCACACAGGATGTTGGCAGCACAAATCTTGTGAATTTGCAGGTAGGTGTCATATGATGTAACGAAGACAGAGGAGGTGTTAAAAACCCAGTTGTTCACTTAATTCCTTACACACCAGCAAGCACACAATCAATATTTCACAGAATTGATACCACCTTCCTCGACCTGTCCAAGGGGAACCCCGCCTCCGAGACCCTGAACAGGATAATAGGTTACAGATAATGGATGGATGGATACCACCTTCCCTTTTTCATCCCTCTCTCTCTCTCTCTCTCTCTCTCTCTCTCGCTCTCTCTCTCTCTCTCTCTCTGTCCTCTTCTGTCTCCTTTTTCATCTCTATTATTCTCTCACCAACACTAATGTAACGGTGGCCATTTCTGCAACTGCTTTAGACACCTCAATTAATTTGCACCTCCTCGCCTCCAACTGTCAGTATTTCTTAATATACACACTCATTTCTCTACACATCTTTCCACTTCCTGCTTTCAGTCACGCAGATCGCAGTATTAGTGCTTGATGCTCTGAAGCGGGATCTATCTGACTGTTAGCTAATAACTCTGGCTGAGCTGCCGTGAGAAGAATGAACAGCGTTTTGCACTCACTGCATCTTTTGAGGGCTTTTTAGCATCCATAAAGGCTTTTTTTAATGTTTCAAACACACACAGTACCTCCAATTGTGTTTTTTTTCCTACTGTGTGTATGTGTGTTTTTCTATATCCATATGTGGCTGTACATGCACTTCAAGAAGTTATCAGGATGTGAATGCAGTTGTGTTTCTGAGTGTGACAAAGAAGAAAAATAAATAAAATTGACAAATGGTTATTTTAAGATTTTGTTGGCCATTAGAGGTAAAAAAAAAAAAATTAATTAATTAATATTCCAGGAAAAAAACTCTGAATTTCTGAGATTAAAGTCGTACATTTTTGAGAAAAAAAAACGGATATTCTCTGAGATTAAAGTCACAAATTTATGAGAAAAAAAACCCTAAAATTAATGTGTTTTTTGTCAAGGAACCATATTTCTTCACTGGTGGTCAAGCCAGCCATCACTCACATTTCCGTAGTCAAATCAGCCAATGCTCAAAGTGAAGTGGACCCATATACTGACATTTCATTTATGGTAAATGTAATCAAACGGCCCAGATCGATTTGTAAGGGAAGCAGTGGGATTTATAGTAACGCGACAGGGAGAGCTAGCTACGGACTTGGCGAAGTCAGCGGAAGGATGCACATGTGACTATGCACGGTTTTCAAAATAAGGTGTTAACAAAGGGTTATATACAAAATACATATATGGAAATAAGATTAATTTGATTATATTGACAGGAAGTATAAAACGTGTTACCAGTGTCCCTAATAAATGAAAATGAAAATACCACTAAACTGTGAAGGAAATATCTTTATTCTTTGGTTTTTGAGTTGCTGAAAAAGAAATGTAATGAATAAGTATTCAGATTATCAGAGTTTCTTCTGGTATTTTCTTTTTTTTTTTTTTTCTCATAAATTTACAAGTTTTTTCTCAGACTTTTTCTCCCCTGGCTTCGTAATTTATTTATTTTTTTACCTACAATGGCCCTAATACGCCGTCTACTATTGTGGCTAACACAGATACTGACGACTCTCCTTTTTTAGTTTAACAATTTATGTTGACTTACTTACTCGTCATTTTTGTGCTGTCATCAATAATCCAGCCGTCTGGGAACTGGAGGCATTTTTAGGTTTCCTTCTGTAAACGGAGAGTCTGATGTTTTCCTGTTAAATGTCTTCAGCGTCCTGAATGTCTTCATGCAGCACAGTCTCGGCAGGAAGAGAGAATCCAGAAGTCCTCCTAGTTTTTATATTAACTTACATAACAGCGGAGTTTAAAATGCATCACAGGGAAAGCACATCAGTCTCATTTTGGGTGTGTGTGCATGCTCACTGCACAGTCCTCAGATCTTCTACTTCAAGATGGATGATATCACTGTTTGATGTAGTCCTTTAAAAGACATCAGAGCTGTATGTGTGTGTGTGTGTGTGTGTGTGAGATCACTCTTTAGCAGCGAGTAGCGATAGATCCTCCCTGCGCTGACACATCATCATCATTAGTTCCTTTTCAACCTCTGGGATCTTCCCCATTGATAGGCATGTCTCTACCTCTCTCGCCCCTCGTTCTACTTTCTTTGCCAGCCTTTTCTCTCTTTCATCTCCCCTCCATTCGCCCCCCCATCTTTTATTTCCTCCCATTCTCCATCCTCTTCCATCCATCTCAGTCCCATTTCTCTCAGAGGACGCTGTAATGAAAACAGCACAGTCAGAAACCTCCCGGAGATAATCCCTCTGAAAAGACCTGTTGGCTTACAAATCAGACCTGCTGTGTTTCAAAGTCCAAGTTTAGTTGTCCCCTTTTTTGCAGTCAAACATCCTGTCAGATTTATTAGTATTTCTTATTACTGTAAAAAAAAAATCATTCAAATTCATTATCGATTAATCTGCCGACTATTTTCTAGATTAATCGTTTGGTCTGTACAATGTCAGAAAATAGTGGAAAATGTCTATCCCAGTTTCTCAAAGTCTAAGGTGATTTCTTTAAAGGACCAGTTTTAGGATTTAGTGGCATCTAGTGGTGTGGTTGCAGATTGAAACCAACAGAATACCCTTCCAACTCCAAGGCTGCAATAACGTGAGCCGCAGAGTGCAAAACCGTGGTAACAGCGTGGTATCTTTCACGACCTTCACCTTGCCTACTTTAGTAACAACGAAATTTAGATGGTGGCTGGCGGTACCACGGTTTTGCACTCTGCAGCTCAACTTACTGCAGTTTCACAAGCGTGTCGGAGAACTACGGTCGCCTTCACGTAACGTAAAAACGTGAAAGGCTCTCTCTAGAGCCAGTGCTTGGTTTGTCCGTTCGGGGCTACTGTAGAAACATGGTAGGAGCAACATGGGGGACTCCGTGAAGAGGACCGGCTCCCTATGTAGATATGAAGGGCTCATTCTAAGCTAACGAAAACACAACAATTCTTAGTTTCAGGTGATTATACACTAATGAAAACATAGTTATGAATATTATATTCCATTTCTGCTAATAGATCCCCTAAATTCTTACACACTGGCCCTTTTAATGATCTTGTTTTGTCAATCCAAACCCCAAAGATATTCAATTTTATATGATATAAAATAGAGGAAAGCAGGAGAGCTCCGTCTTTGAGAGTCTGAAATCAAATTAAATGAATAATCGATTAGCAAAATAGTTTCAGATTATTATTTTTTTCTGTCAATCGACAGATGGACAGATGGTTGACTAATCGTTGCAGCTCTATCGCTAACTACCTGCACTTTTGCTGCATTCACGCCACCTCAATAGAATGGGAAAAACAGAAGGACCTCTCGTTATTACAAAATAGGAGCATACATGCATTATTTCAAGATGATTATGATGCCGTTACTAGCTTCATAGTCACACCAGAAATGGAAAGGAAGCCTACATTTGCTGTTTTTATCACGTTACATACAGTATTTATAGTGGTCTGTTGACAAGTGGAACCAGATGGTGTATAGCTCCTTCTCAGTTGGTTGAATCAATTGTGTCACTGTTGATATTTGATTTTATTTAATTGGTGGTTTTGCAGTCATTTTGCCACCACGTTGCTGACAGGTCTGTAGTTCTTTTCACCAAGTGGGAGAAGTTGTAGCTGTCAGAAATCCTCCCGACTTGTAATTACAACTAGACGGCATTACGTGAAAGGCTTTTCACACTCGGTTGCTCGCCTGCACAACATGGCAGGAAGGCAGCGTTTTATTCCTGGGTGGATGTTTGTGTTGTGGCTGGTTCAGCAAGCCAATGTGCAACACTAACTATATATGAGTCCCTGCTTATAGATAAGAAGAAGACTTGAAAACAAACTTGGGTTGCAGTTTAAAGTCTGAAATTATTTGATTGGCTGTATGCAAAAAAAAAAATCTCTTTTTATGCCGACGTGCACAGACAGCGTGTGCCATCACCAAATGAAAAAAAATAACATATATGTAAATAAAAAAGAGAGCACGGGAAATCTAATTTACAGGAAAATAATTTCCTGAAGACATAGATGAGATGGGATGGTTCTCTGTGAATGTGTGTGTGAAAGTACAAGGGCTGTGTATTGGCAAGAATCTGGCGATATGATACGTATCATGATACAGGGGTTACCATTCAATATATTGCAATATATTACGATACTGTAAGTAAAGCGATTTTTTTTTTTTTTAAATCAAATTTTAAAACTGTCATAGTATAAAGAACACACCACCATATGTTAAGCTTTTTTATGCAATCAGAACAGTGTGATCTGCATTTATCACAGTCCCTGTAACATCCAACATCATAGCACTACTTTGAGACGGCGCATCTCTTTGCAAATGAAATAAAGAGTTCATCTTTTCATGTAAACTATTAAATAATTAGAATGGCACTCGGAGAGCGCAGACCTCCGCCAAACTGCCCGAGTACGATTGCCCCCCCCCGTGCAGCTTGCGCCATCATCCATGTGTATTTTTGTTTATGTTGAGATCAGCTGTACGTAGCGGAGTAGCGTAAAACACTTCATTCAATCTGGACAGAAACAAAATGAAACTCACCTAAACCGTCGTCGTCACTCTTTCCAACAATCACCAAGTGTGCTTTGGTCGAACTCAGCTATAATTGCATTGAGTTTAATGTGAAAAAACACCGAATATACAGGTGTCCCTCCACCCCCCGCTCTCTCTCTGTCACTCTCTCTGCAGGCAGAAGGAAAGAAGCAGGGTGACGCATCATGAAAGCGTCATCAGTTACACTGCGCATGTCTTAAAGCCTGTGGTGTTAATGCACAGGCTGAGCGGAGTTATTAAATACAATTCCTGAAGCTGTAGCATGATCCGGATCGCCACCAAAATCTAATGGATTGTTCATTGTGCCACACCCCACCCCTCCAAAAACTTTCATTCAAATCCATCACAGACTTTTGGAGTAATCCTCCAAACCGACAAACCAACGCCGGTGAAAACATAACCTCCTTTCTAGGCCTTCGGCCTTGGCGGAGGTAAAAATCAATACAGTGTTTTTGAGAATCGATACAGTATCCCAAAACACAACATCGCAATATTTGATTTTTTCAATATTTTCTTACACCCCTAGAAAGTGCTGCACAGCTCATATGGCATATGCACATACCTCCTGTGGAGCTCAGTGGAGAAGCTGTCCTCAATGATCCTCAGCAAAGACGCTGTTAGTAAAAACAACCGGCCGTCTTGTTTTCATCCCAGACAGCTCAGCTTCGCTTCGTTGCTTAGAGACTGAAACTATTTGTCGAGATGCCGGCTGAACAAACATCACCCCTTGTCATTACCAGAAACATTAACTCCCAAATAGGCGCTGCATTCATTTCCCCCCCATTTCTCAGGCCTCATTAGCGATGCAGCGGGTAGCGTTTCTCTAATGGCTGAGGCAGGCGCAAGGCATCTAAAGGCTCAAACGCTTAATGCAGTGACTCCCCCAGTGGGCCGGCATCTCTAGCAGGAAAGCCTTTAACTTGGCAAATAAATGTTAGTCCTTCATGAGTACATTTTGTCATTTTGAGTTGCTGTTTTTCTGAGAAAGTCAGTGATGTAATGCTAGCGCTTTTTCCCCTCCTGTTGTGTGAATTAAAGCTGTGGAAGCTGTAAGTCTGAGCATTTCATAGAAGCCGCAGTGCACACACGGGGGTCTGGCCAAAGCAGAAAGAGCTTTTAAATGCTAAAAGCTGAGAGCTAAAAGCACAACACTCGTCCCCAGTGACAACTTGTCACCATTTTGCATCCAGTGTTATCAAAACAAAACCCATAAGTGAGTCAAAGTCATCGAGGACCATTTTAAAGATCAGAATTTGCTATAAAACAGCACCAGACTTCAGAGGAAAGGTGTGTGTTGTGTGTAATACCTATTTTGCTTGTTTCCTCTCAGTCTTTCCCATCTGTAAAGACAACAAGGGAAACACGGTATTGTATCAACCCGAGAGCACTGTTGCATGCTGGGAAAGTAGAGGTCACACTCTTCACCCTGTTTGATGGTTTTGGGAAAACAAGCAGGATTAGAGGCAGAATGATGTTGGAGGCTTTTCCCTCACAGTCAAACGCTCAAGCTGTTCTCTCTCTCTGGTAGTTAGTGTGCCTCGCAAACAAACACACACACACTCTTTTCGGCTCCTCGCTCTCCTTCTGTCCGTTTATGTCCCTCTTTTTTTCTCTTTAGTGAGATGGATGGCGAGTTGGGTGAAGGAGTAGCAGTGATTGATAAAAGCAGAGATTGGAGGAGGTGGAGTTGGTGAATCCACAACCATTTAAAGACTAACAGCGAGTGGCAGATGAGGAGCAAGAAGCTCTCTGTTGGTCTTTTTGATTGCATCTTTAAATTCACGCTTTTCTCTGTGAGCATTACTTCACTAAGCGGTACTCCTTTTTATACAGTACCGCAGGTACCGTCAGGGCTCGAGACTGATGGCGTCCCGTCATCCCAGGGATGACTGAAAATGTGTTTGGGACTCAGTAATCTTTTTATTTATTTATTTATTTTTTAATTTTTATTGACACTTAGCAACAAACATACTTCCATTAAGTGAGTTACAGACCCTGTATACATACATCACCTACCTATCTCTGTCTAAAGTACCGTATTTTAAAATTTGTTATACATAGAAAAACAAAACAGTAAAAACTATGAACAAATAGGGAGTGATCTTTTCATTATCAAAAATAAAATCTGGCCTGTGGGGTGTAACATAGTTAACCCAGTTTTCCCAGCGTGACACAAATAATTCCAGTTTATGGTTAACATATGCTGTTATCCTCTCCATTTTGTAAATGTCCATTGTAATGTCCATCCACTCTTTTAAAGTTGGGCTCTCCTGTGATGACCACTTCCTCGTTAAGAGGCTTTTTACCAGCTACCAGCAAAATACTAATATTATATACATATAAAATACAAAATATTTGTCTCTTTTCAACCATTCTTGAGGCATAAGTCCAAAAAATAAAGTCTTACTCTCCAGGGGTACATGACATCTGAAAATATCTTGCAAGGCATTATGAATCTCTCTCGAAAACTCCCAGAAAACATGGTAATGATGTGCATTTAGATTTCCACAATTTTTCCAGCAAGCTGGGGAGTTGGGACTCAGTAATCTAACTATCGATGTGTCCAGGGGACGCACCCTATTCTTTCCCTGATAATGCTAAATAATGAACAACAAATCTGTGTTGAAATCAGCAGGACGAGAGCTAGTTAACGTGTGGTGCATCACATATTCCTAATCACAGCTTGATTTGTTGACACATGTGGCAACGCTGTTTCACTGTCATTAACATTGTGAGAGAGGGCATTTGTGCTGCATTCATGTCGAAGTTCCCGACTGGTAAAATTCACGTGAATGCCCCCTTAAGTCGGAACAACAACTCAAAACTTGAAAAGTTTTGTCAACATTCACAAATTATTCTGCAGCACTTTCACCATTTAAATAAATAATTTGCTATACATGATGTCAGGTGTTTCTAATTTCTTTCTACACCAGGTTGTTCAGGGATGCATGAAGCTGGGGGTGGGAGGAACAATATCAAGGGATGACGGTTGGGGTAGACTAGTAGTACTGGCAAGAACTTCAGTCTACTTTCACCCCTGCATAAGACGACACTGTGGGCCATGGTAACGGGTGGATGTGTTTCAAATGATTCAACAGTTAATGAAAGACAAATCATTTGATTGATCGGTGCTGCAATAACTTTTAGTTGTAAAAAAGGCTAATTGGAGAATAAAACCAGAGGTGGTGTTACGTTACTGGCACCTCCAGTTGGATTGGTATGGTTTTGTCCTGGCACCTCCAGTTGGATTGGTTATGGTTTTTGTCCAGGTATCATTACAAATGTCTTAAAACATCCTAATAAATGTCTGCAGGTTTCCACATACAGACCCATAAACACTGCTCGCTCATCTACCACCTTGCTTCTCTCTCCCTTCCCTCTGTGTGCTTTCAGTTCAAGGTGGACGGCGAGTGGTGGACGTGGATCGACTACGAGCGTTTCCAGGAGCTGGTCCAGGCTCACGAGGAGAGCGGGGGACAGCAGGGCTTCTCAGCCTTGGACTACATGGCCAAGACTCCCAGCTGGGCTATGTTCGGAGCCAACGAGCAAGGTTTTGACCCCGTCGACACACGCTTCCAACGACGCAACAAAACCAAAGACATTTCGGGATGCTGATAGATGTGTGAGAGAGAGAAAGAGAGGTACGATGAAAAGAACGAGGACTAAACTCCATAGCAAAGAATAAAAAAAAAAAAAGTAGGGTTCAATGTTTTTCCGCTTTGAGTTTCAAAGTTTCCTTTTTTTACTGTGCCGAGCTGCCCCTCATTCTCACTTTCTCCCTCTTGTCATTTCTCTTCAATTTGGATCCTTCAGTTTATTGGCTTGAGCTCTGAGATCAGACAAAATCCGTCAGAATCAATTCCTTTGCACTCATTTTCTAGACATTCCCCTTCACATTCACTTTAGGTGCTTTTCTTGCTTCCTATACTGTATGTACATAGATCTTTGATACTTCCCTCTTTCTTTTGAAGGGGTCATTATTATAAATGTCAATGGCTTTTGATCTTTGATTCATCTGGCAGCACTTGGGAAGGTTGACACTGTTAACGTGGATCCTGGGAGTGGTTTCATCATCATCTGACAGCCGTACAGCTCAGGACATGATTAGCATATAAGGAGCTCTTCTCCTCACGTCACCTCCCAGAAACCTTTTCCTCCTACTCATTAGGACAGTGGTTGTATTTACTTGGTGGTGAGAGACTCGAGCAGTGAGAGAAAGGCATCGAGGCTGCGTCTCCACTGGGAGAGTCACGCTCCTTATTGCTCTCTTTGTGACAGATAGTTCTGCAATAGAGAGGTGAAGTCCCGCCCCTTCCGGTGGACTCCATTGGACCTTACTCTGGAAAAAATATCCCCATCCTGTTGGAATTGCGCCATGAATCACACATATGATGTTTGTCAATTTAAAACATAATTGTGCACGTCAAGAAAGTCGCTGTTTGTCATAGCTTTGTCATAGTATCATGTAGTTTTGTGTGAAACCGCTCAGTGAACTACATCTCTCATCTCGTACAATATACGTCGCCAACACTAGCTAGCTAACTTAGCTATGTTCCACGCACAGATTAAACCTTATCTTATTTGATGTGTTTTATCCAGCAACTCCTGGTCTTTTTATCATCCTGGAAGCGAAAGAAGGAACAAGACCCGTTGCTCCTGTGAGTTCATCCGAGTACGAAACACACACAGGCATCGTAGCTTCAGAGAGAGAGACGTCACTTAACGCAATTTTTGGGTGTGTAGTCTTTCTATTTACGTATTTTCACAGACTTATACTTCAGCAGTTTTACAACAAAGTGTGGCTTTCTCGACTTGCAAAATGATGCTTTTAAATTGACCAACATCATATGTGTGATTCATGGAGCAATTCAAACGGAATGAAAAAAAATATTTGTTTCTTGCCGTTGACTACCGTTAATATTTTTTCAGTTTTTCACCGGAAGGGGCTGGACTTTGCCTCTCTATTCTGATTCTGGTTTGCTGTACAATATTTTAAAAAATCAAACATCATAATATAGTTGAGTAATTTCAATAACTTGATATCAAACATATGATAACATGTTGGGTATAACGGTTACTAGTTATGCAGTATTTGAGCTTAAAATGGATGTAGTAAAAAAAATGTTACTGACATTAAAGGGACTGTTTGTAACTTTTTACGCGTATAAATGTACCGGGTCGGGACACATGCGCGCTCGCATATGCGCGTTCGCGTGTGGCCGGAGCCTCGTCTCCTCTTGCCTGCTTGCCTTCACTCAGACAGCGCGTGTGTTCTCGCGTACTCGCTCCACCTCTAGACGTGAACGAGCGCTCACTCCACACTGCAGAAGAGTTAGTTTAGCTCTGAGAATATCTAGTGAATGTACAGTGGACGTTTGTGCAGAAATAAATGCTGCAGCTCCTCCAGACCAACAGAGGTTTCCGTGTCTTGTGAAGTGACGGAGCTCTGCAACGAGAAACTTTATCGTCTCGTTACCGACCAGGTGCCGGTGTCTCCCTGTTCACTCCGGCTGCGGGCGGAGAGAACAGGGAGATTCGCTGCAGAGCCCCGCTGCTGAAGCCTGCGCTGAAGCAGGAAAAGCCAACACTAGGATCAGCATTGATTCATGGAGAGACCTTCGTCTGGTCAGCTAACATTACTGCCAAGCAGCTGAAATATAGAGTGATATTGTGCTTTTAGCTGACGTGTGTCGCCTCACTGTTTTGAGCGATGCTCGTTCAGGTATATTTAGAGCAAGCAGGCGCGAGCCCGACCCTGACTTTCGTTGAATTTACAGCCACAGGTGTCGCTGCTAACAAGCATTTCTGAATGTTACAAATAGTTCCT
>CAKALU010056648.1:0-32577 GCA_916700995.1 Hozukius guyotensis | reverse complement strand
TGTTTAAGGGCGTTACCTATGCTAATACCTGCCTATATAGTGTTTAAGGGCGTTACCTATGCTAATACCTGCCTATATAGTGTTTAAGGGCGTTACCTATGCTAATACCTGCCTATATAGTGTTTAAGGGCGTTACCTATGCTTAATACCTGCCTATATAGTGTTTAAGGGCGTTACCTATGCTAATACCTGCCTATATAGTGTTTAAGGGCGTTACCTATGTTAATACATGCCTATATAGCGTTTAGGGGCGTTACCTATGCTAATACATGCCTATATAGTGTTTAGGGGCGTTACCTATGCTAATACATGCCTATATAGTGCTTAGGGGGCTTTACCTACAACAACTATCGGCCACACGCCTTCAATATACGATAAAGTGGGATTCATCATTCAGCACACCTGGGTGAGAGCACATTTGGATGGTTAAGAACATTTGGTGCATCTGGAGTTGACTTCTCTCATTTTTTCTCTTAACACAAAATTAAGAGAAAATATGAGACAAATTTAAGAGAATGTTGCAGCAAGAGGAAGTGTCAAAAGCATGTACAGGCAAATGCATGATTAAATGTCCTTTACACAGAATTGTTGCAGGACAGTTTGACAGATGAATAAATGTTTTTATATTCCACTTTTTAAAAAATATGTTATTATTCACATTTGATTGCTTTGAAAATGCTGCTGCACATGACTGAAAAGGCAGGCGATCCCTTAAGAAATGTTGACAAGCTAATTATCAAGAGGCCCTGTCACAAGCAGGCGGAGAGTTTAAAAATAAAGTTCACACCACCCTCATTATGTAAACAATCCCAGTCAGTGGTGCTAACCTCGCACCCCTATACACTACAGCTGACATACTTTGACAAGGAGGCCACGCTCTCACTCAAGAAGGTTTGAGGGTTGTGAAAGGCGTGTGAGAGTATCATGTGTTTCTGTAGGTTTGCCCAATATATCCAAACCAAAACCAGGAAACATGAAAAGAGAAAGATGACACAGACAACACCTTTGTTAGTTTCTAACGTCTCCATTACTGCCAATGAAATGTCAGATCACTAGGAAATGTCACTTAAATTGACTATTCATTAACACGTAAGAAAAAGCTGCTAATAACAAAGCTTCTGTTTACGGTTCAGCCAAAAGATGTCACCCATAACGTTGCCCTCTGTGAAAACAACAGTCTGGTAAGTGCTGAGGGGACACAGGAGAGAAAGCCAGCATCCCCACACACACACACACACACACACACACACACGACTCATCCCCTTTGCGGAAGCAGCAGCACACTGAGGTCTAATCGATGCAGCTCATTCATATTGAACCACCGACGTCAGGGGAAGCCGGGGGAATTACAAGCAGCCTCCGCTGTGATATCGCAGCCTAGAGGAAGCCTGAAGGAAGACGACGCCAGCTTCGCTCTGGAAACCTGCCGTTTACTGTCCACGTCATTTTCAACAACATGGCTGCTGGGTCTCCTCGCTCAACAGGAAATGACACTGAACAGGTACAACAGTGCTTAAACCAGATTGTTAAAAAAAACAATACACCATGTTTGAGATATTTAAGCATATTCTTAGCTGTGAGAAAATTAACCATCCAGCCTTGATGAGCAGCCATGTAGACCTATTTACAGTATTGTATATATCTATACAATCTCCTACACAAAACCGATGCTACAAACTAGGGTGGGGCGATATGATGGTATATATGGTGCAATGGTAGAAATGTGTCCACCGATAGATTTGGAAATACCCTGTGCGTTCCATTACCCATAGTACCATACTCTTTAGTATGCCAGAAGTAGATTTAGTATGTCCTAATACATAGTATGTCAAATGCAGTATGCCAAAAATACCAGGATGTCTTACTACATCCAGTCGCATTTTGCCGGATTATTTACTGGCTATTCTCTGCTCAGGGGATATATGAGCAAGAGGGTCAAAGTTCAAGGCGCAATGTTACAACTAAGTAGTATGTCCCAATTGTATGCATACTGCATGCAACAGTACATACTTTGCAAGAGAAGCTGCAGTACGTACTAAAAGTAATATAGAAAAAGTATGCGATTTGGGGCGCGGCAACCGTTTCCACTACATTAACACAAGACATGATTACCAGACATTTGCACACTGTAGTATATTTTGACAGGGTTTTGTCAGCTTGAAATAAAAGATGAGCAAATCCTGCAGAAAAAATATCAAGTCTTGTTTTCTTTTGGTATACTCTAAAATACAAATAAGTTTGATTTTTTTATTGCACTGACTGAAGTCAGGCTGGTATTTATTTGCACCTGTAGGCTAACAGTTATTGTTGTCATTCATGAGGAAAATATGTATGATTTCAAGGCTACATTTTTCGTAACTTAAAATTATGCAAAGTTAGCCAACGGGCCGGTCTGCCAACAACTTCCTGTAGGCTCGGTCTCCCCCTCACAGGGATGAGGTGAACACACAGACCTTTAAGTTAAGAGGCATTGTCTCCTGACTTCTCCCTGACACGGTCAGCGGTCATGAAACACAGAGAAAACTGCCACTTTGACCCCAATTAATCCCAATGATGACTCTAAATGAACCAGGCAGCAGCGAGCACAGCTCATTTCAAAATTAAACCAACAACTGGAGGAAAAAATAACTCATGGTTCACAAGTTCACAATCCAAAGCAGAGAGAGGAGCATGAAAGCCGGACAATCGCTGAAAGCAAATGCCTCCGCAGCGGTCTTCAGCTGTAATGGACCATGCATCCAGTCCAGCATCAACAAGCCTTTATCTCCCTTTCACACAGACAACTCACCAGCAACTTCTGCTTTAGCCTTTGGTGGCTCAGAGTGTCCGGGTTGAGTCTCAGAGATCCGTTGTCCAAATGCTGCACACCAGGGAGCTGGAGGGGCAAAACTTCATTTCTCAGCTGTGTGGGGGGGAAACAGAAAAGAAAACGATTATAATAAAATCATTTAAAGCATTTCAGTCAAATCCATATAGTAATAATAATACTGTGCATTTTCTCAGGAAACAAAACCTGTCCACCATGGTTAGTTATCCGATTAACAATGGTAGTTTTACAGTTTTGATTGTGCAAACTTATTCCACATAACCCTTCACCACTGCTGGTGAGTGGCCGCTCAGAACCAGCAGGTGGTCCGAGTGGAAAGACAGCCAACAGCTACACTCATGCAGTGAAAACAGTGTGTTCCCTGTTGTCTCCCCTGTGTCGCCCTTCATTGATCTTCACAGGTTCAGTCAGACAATAGAAGTATCTACTGGACTACCTGCCCACCTGCTGCTTGGAGCACATGTTGGACACAGCGTTCCACTAAACTTTGCTTACAGGGAAAATAAAGTTACTGGTGTGCAATCTAGTTAAAAACTAGGGCTGTCAAAGTTAACGCGATAATAATGCGTTAACGTCATTTCTTTACCGCAATAACAGAACTGGCGATTTCTAGGTTGTAGCGGTTTGAAGATTCTGACATCATATGAAACTACAAAACTTAAGAAAAGCATCGGTACCAACCATGTCATACTAGCTTGTCGCAAAGGATGTTAAATAACGCTCCAAACTTACGCCAAATTTTGGCAAGGAAAAACTGATATGGCCATTTTCAAAGGGGTCCCTTGACCTCTGACCTCAAGATATGGGAATGAAAATGGGTTCTATGGGTATCCACGAGTCTCCCCTTTAAAGACATGCCCACTTTATGATAATCACATGCAGTTTGGGGCAAGTCATAATCAAGTCAACACACTGACACACTGACAGCTGTTGTTGCCTGTTGGGCTTGAGTTTGCCATGTTATGATTTGAGCATATTTTTTATGCTAAATGCAGTACCTGTGAGGGTTTCTGGACAATATTTGTCATTGTTTTGTGTTGTTAATTGATTTCCAATAATAAATATATATACATACATTTGCATAAAGCAGCATATTTGCCCACTCCCATGTTGATAAGAGTATTAAATACTTGACATATCTCCCTTTTAGGTACATTTTGAACAGATAAAAAATGTGCGATTAAATATTTTAATCGATTGACAGCCCTAAAAATAACGTGATAAAAATAGAAAAAAAATGTTTTTATGATGACTCCGCTGTAAAATCAAAACAAAAGTCCTGATTGGCCGTGCTTGTAAATCTGTGCATGTCACAAGACATCAACATCCCAGTCATCCAGATACTTCACAAAGCTCTGTTTACTCTCATTCCAAAATCTGCAAACAACCAAGCAACATGTTGACCAAGTGTATCAATGAAAAACAACACTTAAGCACTCATTCAACCAGATACTTACAAACCCACACAAGTATAAGATGCCAACGAGGTAAAATAACATCCTCTCTCCATGTTCAGCCACTTAGCCAGCAGCGCTGATAGCACTACCTAAACTGCATGTTATTGCCAAGCTAGTGGAGCTGGCTGGAAATAATAATGCCCCCTATTAAATTATTCATGGCTCCAGTCAGGTGGAACCAGATGCTGCTTTTGTGTCATAGAGGGAGAGCTGTAACTCGACTCATGCGTGGAAGGCCATCGCTGCATGGAGGTAAAGGCTTCATGGAACAAGCGCGGATGCTGCTGGGCCACAAACAAAACACGGGATGTCATGACACTCGCTCGGCTGTTTCCATGTGACATTTTCCCGACAGAGGATGACGGTTCAGTAGGTTGGTCCAAACAGGGGCGAAGCCTGAGGTGCTGCTCGCAGTTCACCCAACCCTGTGTTGGTGTCGCTGTACCCCACCCTGACATTTGTGGCCATGTGGCCAGAAGATGACCTTTTTTTTGTCCATGCCATGCGTTAGTGTTGAATACTAATGCTATGGTGCTGTGTGCCCGCCACTCATGGGAACAAGCAGTGCTATTTATAGCCACATGTCCCCAGCTGCACATCTCCAACCCGGGGCCAATGGGCAATTAGTGTTTGTTTCTAATGGCAGTAGGCAGTGCCGTAACCTCCCTGACGCAAACAGACATCTGGACAAAGACGGTCTCTGTCCTGTTGTCCCATACCGCCGCTGCAAGTCACAACTCCTAAAGCCATGTAGCCCCCCCGTCCACCTGAACATTCATAGGTGGTGAGCACTGGGAATTTTAGACTCTTTTAAGAGTCTCGAGCACCCCTAAATTTCATCTCAGCACCCCTAAAAAATTATTATCAAACCCTCTGACACCCGTGGGGTCACCAGCAATCCCAGCCACATTACTGTCTAAGAAAACCTAAGAAATCCATTTGTATCAACCATGTCATGTTAGCTTTTCGGGAAGGAGGCTAAATAACGCTCCAAAGTTAGGTTACATTTTGGCGACAGAAAACTGGCGTGGCGATTTTCAAAGGTGTCCCCTTGACCTCTGACCTCAAGACATCAAGGCATTCCCAACATAACTTGATGGAGAAAAGGCAGAAATTGGGGCATAGAAAATTAACTGAATGCAGGAAATGACATGTTTAATGCTCAAAAATTCCCTAGGGGAGGACCTCAGACCCTCACTTAATATGTGTCCTCAATGTTGAAACGAAACCTATGTCCTTGACTGTAGATGTCACATTCTCATTAGGGGCTGAGCCCCCCTAAAGGTCTGGTCATAGAATCGCCCCTGGTGCTGAGAAGCCCTTCTCCCCAATGACAGGCGCCATTCACTCTGGAAACAAGGTGACTTATTTACCTACTCATGCAATAATTCGTTAACCTGACCCACCAGATGGTTTGTTACACAGAACCATCTGAGAAGCCGTCATTGGAAACTGTCTGGAAAAGGACAGGCACTTTCAAAATATACTTGGCAGGTGATTGGATGAACCATCTGTCAATCAAACGTTTGCCGAAGCCAGTCAGCAGAAGGATGAAAACATCTTTTCCATCGAGAAAAGACGTCAGTGCCGTTCTTTGCTCTTCTTTCAATGAAGAAATATTCTCCAGTTCAGATGTAACTGATGCTATTGCAGCATCTACACTACCCTCTTCAGGAGCCGCCATTGTTGTTTGGAACGAACAGTCACCTCTCTGTGTCGTCTCATACACCTAAACCACGCCCGTAGCTGCTAGTAGCTCCTCACAGGATGCTGATTGGTCCGTGCTTTGGCTTGCCGGACACAAACGCATTACTTGCAGCCTGACAAGATGGATTTCCGTGTGATATGTATGATCTCGTGACACCGCGTGCAAGGTAAATAATTCGTGGCCTCGGCTGAAAATTATATCCTCCTGTGCCTGTGTTTCAATATCAGCAAAACTGACCCCTTGATAAGTCCACACACCTACTTGTTTGTCAAAGGGTGCATCAATTTTAATTGTCCACATACTGTATTTCAGAAGGGTACATGGTGTTAGTTAACGATTATTTTCATTATCAATTAATCTGCCCATTATTTGAGATATGCCCACCACAATTTTCTGAAGCCTATGATGCTGAACACACTACTGAAAAGCCAGATCTAGGTAATGTTCTATATTTTTTCTTGAAAAATTACATTTAATTGATTTTCAAAATAGTTTCCTTTTAGTTTTCCGTCGATTAATTATATAAAATATAATATATATTATTCGACAACTCGTTTCACTTGTATTTTTCATGACTACAATTTTTGAGAGGTAACATTCATAAACATTTCATCGCTGTGTACCTGATCTGATCGGATGACATTTCAGAACAGTATGGGCTCATTATTTGTGATAATTGTCAGAGTCGAGATTTCTGAGTATGAATATTCCATGCAGGCATTTCTAATTAAGCAGAATTAGACACTGCTTGTTTTCCCAGCATATAGGCATTACCACAACCCCATGTTGGGCTGTAGTCCTGGACTGTCAGCAACTCTGAAAAAAATACCGTATATTATGATCTATCTGGCTTAGCGGGTATAATGAGTCAGTTTGGGAGTCTGTATGTCATGACGGCCTCTTTAATTCATTTTAGTCAGGGCAAAGCTAATTCAATCCACCTTATTACAGCTTCTTCATGCAATTACCCTGTGCCCCTGTTCATTGATGGGCCAGCATGGAGGCAGCGGATAGGACAGCAGGCTCACCATGCCCACAGAGACCTATAACATAGAACAATGTAGCGTGCCCCATCATACAGTTAACAAAGATGAATCACTGCAAAAAAAGAAATCGTTGTGCTGCAGCGCCCACTGCACAGCAGAGCTTTTTTTTTTTCTTTCTAGTAATCTGCTGTGAAATTCCACTTGATCGGGACATTAGAATCAATTACGTCCTCACATAAACACAAAGCGTTAACTCTGGAGCGCATTAGCATTCCATTAATCATCCTCAACATTAAAAGTGGTGTAGAAACAGCAAGTGTGCCTTGAACCGACCGGCAGTGCGTCTGTAGTACTGCCTGCCAATAACATGTTATCAAAGAGAGTGCACGGTGGACAATACACAGAGTAGAGTGTGTCCGTATAAAGGACATGAACATGGGACATGGTGTTCAACAACCACCTCAGACATCAGAGGACCCGGGTCTTGTTGTCAACTGTAAGCTGAATAAATCAAATGCACCAGGGTTCACATCACTCTGTATCCCCTTTTTTTTTGAAAAAATATAATTAAGCAAGTTCAGGTTAAATTAACATATGCAACAAGAAACTGAACACGATTATGCTTTTTAAAGAAAATACAAATGTGTGTGAACAAAGCAGACGCAGTAAGCAAAACCTGTAAGCAGAAAGGCAGAGACAGAGACCGAGATTGAACCTGTGGAGATAAGCTTTTTTATTACAAAGCAAATCCTGACAAATAATCATCACTGCCTGTGGATTTTGGCAAGATCCACATAATCATCCCCAGCCCCCACCCTCGGGCGGGATCGTCCACCTTTCAGAACGGAGCTGAGCTGAACTGAGCTGACCACAAACACAGACTTTCTGACGGCTCAGAAATATATAGATATATAGTTATTTATTTACTAGGGCTGACAAAGTTACCGCAACAATAACGCGTTCACGCAAATTCGTTTTAATGCCACTAATTTCTTTAACGCATTACCACATTCGATCTTTCGGAGGTTGTAGCGCTCAGTTTTAAAGCTAGAGTGAAGATACTGGCATCATATGAAACTAGAAAACTTAAGGAAACCATTCGAACCATGTCATATTAGCTTGTCACGAAGGTTAAATAACACTCCAAACTTACGCTAAATTTTGGTGAGGAAAAACTGCCATGACCAATTTCAAAGGGGTCCCCTGACCTCTGACCTCAAGATATGTGAATGAAAATGGGTTCTATGGGTACCAACGAGTCTCCCCTTTACAGACATGCCCATTTAATGATAATCACATGCAGTTTGGGGCAAGTCATAGTCAAGTCAGCACACTGACACACTGACAGCTGTTGTTGCCTGTTGAGTTTGCCATGTTATGATTTGAGCATATTTTTTATGCTAAATGCAGTACCTGTGAGGGTTTCTGGACAATATTTGTCATTGTTTTGTGTTGTTAATTGATTTCCAATAATAAATATATACATACATTTGCATAAAGCAAGCATATTTGTCCACTCCCATGTTGATAAGAGTACTAAATACTTGACAAATCTCCCTTTAAGGTACATTTTGATCAGATAAAAAATGTGCGATTAATTGCAATTAACTATGGACAATCATCACGATTAACTATTTTAATCGATTAACAGCCCCAATATGATGTTGTCTTACTTATTGATTTCTTCTCCTGCACTGATTCCTATAAATACAGTCAATGACCTGTCCATAGGGCTGCACAATTATCGTGGCCAAAAGAATTCCCGACAACAATGTTATCACAATATCTATAGAAAATTTTAAGAAAAAAAATAATGATATCAGTCAAATTCATATTTAACTTTGTTTACTGTGCGTTTTGTCTCTTCTTTGGCAAACGAATTACACTCAAAATACGAGTAAAGGGAGGTGGAGAGAGAGTCTGGAACCATAACAACATATATGTATATAATGATTCAAGTGCTGCTAGATTATTTAGATGATATTATCACATTATATAAATATTTCATTTTTAAATATCACGGTTATCGTCAATACCGGTAAATTGCGACACCCCTAGTCCATAACAGTGTAACACTGATGAAGCTAAAGCATTAGCATGATAAGCTCTGTATTACCAGGGTAAAGCCTGCAGCTTTAATGCAAACATTTGTTGCCTGTCACAGCTGTCGGTCACATCTGTAAACTGGAGTGGAAAACAAAAAATAGCACCACCCTATTGAACCGCTACAACTAAACTTCTGGGGGCTCGTCTAATCTCGTGCTGTTTACACCAGATCAGTGTTGTCCATCTGACTGAGTGGACAGCCCTGATCAACTCCAGGAACAATCAATTATGAATGCAGTCAGATCCCTGAGGTGATTACCGGCTACTCTCCTCTGACCTCCAGAGAAGTCGGCAGCCAGCCCCTCGCGGTCGCCTGAGACCGGCTACAGCGGTCCGTCAAACTGCCGACATGACGACAGCTGGCACAACATATCTACTTACACTACATTTCAGCTGCGGGAGCTGTGGCGTAACACAAACATGTGCTGTAAACATGTAAAAAATACAAACTACAAGACTCACACGCTGGTGTAAAGACACATGCATGTAGATACACATAGACATGAACGTGTACACACTGAACATGTGTGTAGAGCGGATCAAATGTGGGGGCTTATATAGCACAAAACATCTACATAAATCTGCCCTCGCATGAAAACACCCTCTGGACACAGAAGAGACACATGCTTGCTTTGTCATGCACGGGACAGTCCGACAATCAGAGCGAGTGATGCCGCTGCTGCTGACAATGATAATGCACTTTCACTCCCGAGTCTCCCGGAGCCATCTTTACAGAGATTTCCCAGTGAAGATGGTGTTACGTAACAGCGGCCGTGGACCCTGCTGTTCATATCACTAATGCCTCACACTGTGGCGGGGGTCACGTGCGTTATCCAGGCCACATCCAGGCGCCAGCAGCAGCAGTGTTCCAGCTGTTACTACAGCCTAGCCTCAGTCACTCAGGAGGACCATGCTGAGCCATGCTCCTCTCACACTGCTACATCGTCCGCTGAGCAGCCATGTTCAGCACCTCAGCAGCACTCCTCCTTTCACTACTGTCTCTCCAACACCGGCACTGGAGACAACGCTTCATGTACTACCAATACTATTTAGCTTACAAATACGAGGAGACGCTGATGCATTCTTATGGGATTTCAACTAGGCAACCCAATCACATCCTGAAGGGGAATGGCATTATAAAGAAAACAAATGCATTTTCCAACTTTGTTGCCAACTGCTGGCTGTGTACACATCTACACTGCCCAAAAAGGTTGCTATTTGTGTCACCATCCGAGGATGCAAACGCTAACAACTAGGGCTCTCAATCGATTAAAATATTCAATCAGCAATTAATCGTAAATTAATAACACATTTTTTATCTGTTCAAAATGTACCTTAAAGGGAGATTTGTCAAGTATTTAATACTCTTCTCAACATGGATGTGGGCAAATAGCTTTATGTAAATGTATGTATATATTTATTATTGGAAATCAATTAACAACACAAAACAATGACAAATATTGTCCAGAAAGGTGCTGCATTTAGCATAAAAAATATGCTCAAATCATAACATGGCAAACTGAAGCCCAACAGGCAACAACAGCTGTCAGTGTGTCAGTGTGCTGACTTGACTATGACTTGCCCCAAACTACATGTGATTATCATGAAGTGGGCATGTCTGTAAAGGGGAGACTCGTTGGTACCCATAGAACCCATTTTCATTCACATATCAAGAGGTAAGAAGTCAAGCGACCCCTTTGAAAATGGCATGGAAAATAGTTTTTCCTCGTCAAAATTTAGCGTAAGTTTGGAGAGTTATTTAGCCTCCTTTGCGACAAGCCAGTATGACATGGTTGGTACCGATGGAGTTTTGGAGTTTTCATATGATGCCAGTATCTTCACTCTAGCTCGCTGAGTCCGCTACAACCTCTGAAAATCGCAAGTTGCGTTAATGTGTAATAAACAAATTTGCGTTTATATATATATATGGCTCCCTTGAGCTGTTAGAAAGTCTGTGTGGAACGGCATGGAAAATAGTTTTTCCTCGCCAAAATTGAGCGCAAGTTTGGAGCATTATTTACCCGCTTTATCAACAAGCTAGTATGACAGGGTTGAAACCAATGGATTCCTTAGGTTTTTCTAGTTTCATGTGACACCAGTATCTTCACTCTAGCTTTAAAACTGAGCCTACTACAACCTAAAAATCGCAAATATCAGAAAATGGTGAAAAATGTCGATCAGTGTTTCCAAAAGCCCAAAATGACGTCCTCAACTGTCTTGTTTTGTCCACAACTCAAATATATTCAGTTTAGTGTCATAGAGGAGTAAAGAAGCCAAAAAATATTCATATTTAAGAAGCTGGAATCAGAGAATTTTCCCCTTTCTTCGATTAATCCATGAATCGGTATAAAATCAGTGAGCAGACGCTTTTTAATTCAAATTCAGCATAGTTTTCTGTGACTCCAAACAAAATGCAGTAAACCCCACCCATTTGGTGCTACCAGAGGGGGAAAATAAACACTAAGAATTTTATGCAAATATTATTTGACCCAGGGCTGGATTTAAAAAAAAAAAAAAAAACTCAACAGTACTCTCCCCCACCACCAACACACCGACCCCCTTCCTTCCTCTCTCTCTCTCCGACTCATCGCAGAGAGAAAACTAATCTAGGTTAGGAATATGAATACCTCTGTCTCCTGTGCACAGTGAAGATAAAAAGTCACTTGCCGGCAGCTCAGGGATAACCAGTGAAATGATGAATGGCCGTGCCTGCTTGTCAAGGTGGACAGGAGGAGCTACGGTGTGAATGGGAGTGTGTGAGTACTCTCTCACATCCGAGGTGAGAGTGACAGCCCTAATTATGGAAGCTCTTCAAATGAGTGACCTTGGGAGGCAGCAGAAACATCCACACCTGTGCACACACACACACACAACATATTTTCACACAGTTCATCCTCCACTGTTTATTCCCCCTGCCACCCTCTGCTCTCATGACTGCCACCTATAGGAGCTTGTCTCAATGCAAACTGAGCTCTGTAGTTGATGACACAACATACAGAAACACTCATATTGTTGTCTATTAATGCCCTCTACGACCCACAGTGTCAATTTTTACACACACACTCAAGGACACCTTTTTGGTATGTGGAAGAAAAACACCAACCACACAGTGTCAGCTGTTGTCTCAACAGTCTACACTGACATACAACACTGATGGATGATCTGCACAAATATTTGACAAAATCCATGCACGCAAATTGTTCAATATCAGACGACTGCTGTCTACCAATTAGCATTCATGCCTCCAATTCATTAACTTCATTCACCCTGATGATTTTTTCTCAAGTTATAACCAACACATCTCCTCTGCATGTACAGAAAGCGCCATCTGACAGGCATGGATGGCAGTGACGACCAACGTCGACCCCAAAAAAAAAATCATGTTATATCACCCCCAGACGATAAACACACTGCTCCTGCTGTGCAGACTGAAGTATTCTTTTTAAAAACACACTGCATGATGTTTTCAGTTTAGGACAAGAAACTCAATGCAACAATATGACAGTCACTGCATGCAAATGATGTGCAATGTCCTCTGGCTCTTCCTCTGTGCTGTCAAACCTGGATATCCTGCACATTCAGGTGCATCCATCTCTTGAGAAATGCATATGAAAGGTAGGGGGGCTACGGTAAACCACAAGAGTGCATTTCAATGATTGCAGCCGCTAAGAAGACACTAAGACGTGTTATGATGATCCTCATCCCTCCAGCATCATCAGCAGCAGCAGCAGCAGCATCAGCATCAGCAGCAGCACAGGGATCCTGCAGCAGAGGCAGCAACAACAATCCTTCGTTCAGAAAAACACACACACGGCTTGACAGTAGATGGTACAGTACCTTAGCAGCGGCGGTTAAAGCACCGATGCAGTGGCAGGTGTTTCCTCCTGCACTGGGAGGATGGAAAAGCAGCGTAACCGGGGACGACGGCTATGGCAGCTCTGTAGCATAAAATGGTTCATCAATGCTCAGGCAGAAAGAGGCACAGCCAGGCAGCACAGGAAGAGAGAGAGAGAGAGAGAGAGAGAGAGAGAGAGAGAGAGAGAGAGAGAGAGAGAGAGAGAGAGAGGGAGAGAGAGAGAGAGAGAGACACAGCCAGCGAGCATCATTCAGCTCACACTACCGTGGCTGTGCAGCAGAGCACACACACACCAACACGCCCCCTTTCTCTCTCTCTCTCTCTCTCTCTCTCTCTCACACACACACACACGCTTAGTCACACAGACACGCAGGGGTGCAGAGGTAGTGCAGTGCGCAGCAGCACTGAGCAGCAGCGCTCCCTCTCCAGGATGCCTTTCGTCTCCCTTAATCAGAATTGGTCATTCTCCGTCCTATTCTCAGCAGTCACAGACAATCCTGTCAATAAAGCCTTCCAGCCACGTGCTCCCGCCGTCCCGCCTGCCCACCTAACCGCCACTGATGAGCAGCCATGATTGAAGCTGGCAAGGTCATGTGAGGTTCCAACCCCCCCTTGGTCTCAGCTCCGAGTTTTGTTGCAGTTTTTTTTTTTTTTATTGCAAGCCGATACAGGGACTCTGCCTCGTCACGGGTCATTATGCCACAGAGGAGGCTACCCGGAGGCTCAGCTTCACAAACCCTCACCCACTGAACGGTGCCAGACCAATCAGCTATCACAAACAGCAGCTGCACCATTACCATCCAATCACAGATCGGGGAATCAAGTGCAGAAGGGTATTAAAGGGGATTATTTGGGCCATCCTGGGTGTTTTTTTCACTACAGGGAGACGTGGAGGAGAGCGGCGCGCGGCGTGTGCAGTGTGGCTGCCCTCTGTGGCTGACAGCGGCCCTGCACTCTGTTGTGGGAAAAAAAAAAGGAGATAGGAGGAGCAGGAGCCCAAAACAGATATGCTTTCCTCAGCGTGGATGCCTAGCAACCACAGCAGCTCCTTACCTCTGTTTGGAGCCGTCCCTCCCCCCTCCACACACCGGCGGGACCCTCTCTCTGCAATCCCTACTGAAAGCTTATATTGCACAGCGACCTCACACGCGGCTGATGTCAAATGTTCCCGCCTGTGTCCACTACCTGGTGTGTTGCCTATAGGCTGGAATCAACAGCAGCCAGCCAGACAGGCAGGTATGCATGCAGAGCTGAGGTGTGTGAGCTCTGTGTGAGGTTTTAGGAGCAGTGTCTCGGTCAGGATGCTCCTACATGTTATGCAGCAGGATAAAGAGACACATTCTGAATTTGTACAGTGAATAAAAGATACCAGGAGATATATATACCAAGAAAATTTGAAGGTTTTTGACTTAAAACTACTTCATCTGAACATTTAAGTCTTCTGGAAATGTTTGTCCTGTAAAAATCATATTCTGTAAATCAGAAGAGCAGATTCAGAAACCCATTATATTTGTTCACAAAATTTTAAAAAGTTATGACAAACAGTTACTTTACAAAAAGGACGTGAACATTGTGTCAATAAATTATTGCACACTCGTTCTCACCCCCCCTCCCCCGTGCCGTGCCGTGCATCGGCTCGTCAAGATGCTCTCCACATAGTTTTTACGTTCATAGGACTTATGAGGCACGGTGCAAACATGCTGGCGCAGCGCCGTTATGAAGCGCCATTATGAATCTCCCAGAGAACCTGATCTGGAGAGGGCAGAGAAGAGTACCGACAGCTTTTGAGAAGTGACGGTACGCAAGAAATAGTGAGTACTAGCCCACTTCAAGCACTGATCTCCATGAAGGACAATAATGTCGTCCTTCATTTCTAGGTCTATTGCATACAGTTCAAATACTGCAGCTATGTGCTTTCAAAGTTTGGGTCAAGTGGAAAAGAAAAAAAAGCTATTTTAATTAAATCATTAACTGTTAACGTCAAGCTGCAAATAATGTCTGAGCCAAGTGGGAACAAGGCGACTGTTCTCTGGGGAGGGCAGCACCATGTAAGGTGCATCAACTAGCTGGTATTTATTTATTTTTTTAAATAATGATTCAGAGGATGGCTGCTGCCTACCTTCGAATGTTAAAGGGAGCCAAACCTGTTCGGACAGCTGTCAGAGGATGTCAGGAGGCCGACCAGGAGCTCCAGGCCTGCCTTAACTCAGCTGGCCGAGACACGTTTGGAGGTGTGAACAACTGTTTTGACATTCCCTTTTGTGAAGGCTTCTGCAGATTAACAAAAAACTGTCTGAGGCGCAGCAACAACAACAACAACAACAACAACAACAACAACAACAACACAAGGAGCTAAGGTAGCTCATATATCGAGAGGCGGCGGAATAAAGAACCAATGTTTTGCAGATAAATTTTGTTGCAGTCAGACAAGATTTACACAAGAAATCTTGAGACAAAAAAATCATTCATAATTTGTATATGATGACCAAACAGGCCTTTATTGTTAAATTCACAATAGTCTGATTACCCAAATCTCTGATAGCCTCCATGAGATAATGACATGCATTTTATATCAATATAAAACTTCCTGCCGAGTTCATCACATCCACCTTCCTCCCCGTTCCAAAGCAGGGCATACATGCTAGCCTCTGTGGCTCCAGACCAGTGGCACTGACTTCAGACATGCAGTAATGAAGTTCTTTGTACAGCAGGTCCTGTCCTGCCTCCTGCTGTTTGCCTGCAGAGTGAACTACTGATGCTGTCCATAACAGCCCCAACTGAGCACTAGCACGCCTCTAGTTTCTACATCACAGTCCTGTCTGAAGACTTTGGCTGCAAAACAAGCAGCCGTGAGCGCGGCGAGTCTGCTGAAATGACGCACGCGCGTTTCTCAATGGATTGTGGATTTTCTAAATAGGCAAAGGCTGCATGTGAGAACAAACGCCTGCTACTCTCTTTGCAAGCACCTGATAAGGCTTCATACTCTCCTCTCCTAATCGCCCTATTAGCAAATAACTGTGAACGGGAGGAATATGGCCCACCGAGAGGACAGTGTGCCAATAATAACCTTGATCTATCATTTTAAGGCAGTAGAGACAAGTACTGACTTTAAGAAGTACCCATAAGAATGTTATACTTGAAGCATATTAGCAGCATGCATTGTTTGGGAGTTAAAACTCTCCAGAGACCCTCTTTTTTGTAGTTTGGAGAAAACAGACGTAATGGAAACGTGTTCACATATTAAGATAAGTCATGGTTGTTAAAGGTGCTATATGCGAGATTGGGAGTATTTCTATGGCCTCCACACGGCTCTCAACATGGCGGCAACTGAGCCGACGGCTCGTAACTCATGGTGCTAAGAGTGAAAACAATCTCAGGGTGAACTGGAGGGTGGATGCTACGTTGCCACGACAGTGTAGTCGGTCGGGATGCCGTTATCAGATGCAACCGCCGTATGAGAGCAGTGCAGAACGGTGGCTAGCGGGGCAAGCTCACATGCAGTAAAAGGCACACTGCAGCCGGCCCGGCTATATCAACAAAGCACAGAGAAACTCGGATTACAACTCACACAGAGCGAGAGCGACTTCACTCTCTGCTCAGGTAGACATTACTCCTCTATATCTTTACATAGCAAATTTCGCTGCTATATTAATGCTTTGAATATCATATAAAGAACACTTTAAATCATATTTTTAAGGCGGCAGCAGAACTAACATGTTAAAGTTGAACCAGCATAAAATTATTTACAGCGTAGGCCTACCCTTCTAAAATCCACCACCCATTTCCACATCCCCAAGCAGGTTCTCACAGTGACACACACACAACACAAAAACACACACACACCACCCCCTGATGACAGACTGACTGTTAATCTGCACATGGACACTGATATAAGCTACTATTTAACCCAGCTGCAATTTGCACATCTGGATAATAAACACATTTCATTATGTATCATCTGATTTCTGTACTGCGGATGCTCGTACAGCAATTTAAAATCAGTTCGGCTCTCTTAAACTGGCTCTTAATAGTGAGTCTATTGTACACAGGAATGCACTACCAGTAGTTCAATGCCACGACAATTAATGTGAAGACAAATGTCAGTGCTTCTACCTGAAGATAGCTCCTCAGCATCTTGTTTGTCTTTGTGGTGTATTATGTTCGCTTTCTCCCTGACGTTCACACTCTTTTAACCCGCACCTCTTATGTATGTCATATTATGGTTACAAACAAGATTACTAAATAAGTAAGTAGGTATTCCGCAAATATAAACATACATGTTTAGGTGTGGGTATCTACTATTATAAACTAATGCAAAACATGTAAAAACCTGCCCAAATGCAATTAATTTGAAGAGGATGTATTTAGTAAAATGCATATTACATAATGGCATGTTGGGTAATCTCTCTGTAAACAAGCAAACACCACTTACTGTAAATAATAAAGCATTACAGTATCTTGTTTGTTTGGTGACTAAATCGTCCGCATAAAGAGGTGAAAATATAATCAGTGAGTGCCACATATGGTTGCATCTGTTAATGATGAGCCTTGGTGACAGTACAGAGCCTTGGTGGCTGAGAAGAGTGCAGACTGAGGTCACATTGTGGCTGCAGGCTTCAACAAGTGCTGATCCCGCCAGTGTCCAGACAACGACTGAATCAAAGCTTATTCATGGAAAGCCTTACAATCCAAACACACCATAAGCTCACCTTATCTGTGCATCTCATCCGGCTGTTCTTCTTCGCTGTGGCTAACCTTTGTTGTCTCTGGCTCCACGCTACTTCCCACTGAGACTGTTTCAGGAGTTTCTCCACCTTACAAGTCTTCTGACAACCCATTGTCCCCTGGCACACATAAAAAAAAGCAGATGTCAAGTTAAGCCATGCATCAATCCCATTACATCTCAATGATACATCCCCTGTTTGTTACAACAAGCAATAACCTACCATGACAGAACGGTTTGCATGCTTCCCCGAACGCTTGTCATGGTCAGCAGCGGCGGGTGATGTCATAACTCCAGCATGTTCAGATTATAAATATCTGTATTCGGCAGAGTTACATAATAATGGATGTTGGATTACTGTCAGTACACACAGACAGAAGAGACGGCACATCTGCCACAGGAAATACACGAAACTACATCTAAAATTACATTTTGGTGATTAAAAAAAAAAACAGGCAAGGGCTGCATTTCAGAAATTTTTAGAGGATATGTTCATTTCTTCTAAAATAATCTTATTTAGTTATTTTTTGTTCATGAAATTAAAAAGATTATTGTATTAGTTTTAAACGGTCTCAACGTAGAAATGATGAGAAGTGTAGGTTTTATTTTCTTTAGTTAAATCTACAAGTTTTTCAAATGTATTGCTTGTTAAATACCATGATATTCAAAGGTAAGAATACATTTAGATTGTCTACGTAATTCGACTATAGTTAACAATTCAAATGTTCATTGATCTTAAAATCGTGATTCACAGTAGCTGTGGGCTAGAATTCAACTACAGTCTAATAACACTCTGCAAAATCCAGTAGATTTGTTTAATATTTTACTACCACCCACCTCTGACGCAGGATAAGCCGGACTCCAGCAGAAACCAGGCAGCAATTAAAACGTCCAGCGGTCCGGTCATCAGTTCCAGTACAGTCTCCACTGGGTCACCCAGGCCAGCGTTCTCCAAAAAGCCACTGTAGATGAGACTATTTTCCCTCCCTGTCAGCTCCAATCCCAGTTAGACCAAGCACTTTATTGTACTGTTATCACTTTAAGAGCAGAGACATATCTCATACAGTGCACACAGTAACAGAAAAAGATTTATACCGCCTTCAAAATGCGATGAGAGTCGAGATGTGACGCCTCCTGCATCACTTAGAGAGACTGCTGCAGTGTGAGGTTCACTGTTTTCCTTTGTTTGTTGCCCGTTTAGTCATTCCCAACAGCCTTCTGTGTTTCATTATGTAAGAGTCTCCAGCAGCTTTTTATAAATGAAGGCCAGGAAGGTTACATCTGCACACACACGAGAAGTTGACGCAACTGTACACACAGGCTCTAATTTGGGATCTACTGTAGTCAGAGTGTAACAGGGTTTGTACAGTGAAAGATTCCACTTGCCAAATATCCAGTAGTGTAGGTTTAGTGGCTTGGGCGCCCTGCTGGTGGCTGCGATACTTTGCCAGTCCATGAGAGATGACATGTTGTGACAAGAGGTGGCTAGAGTAGCCCAAAACTCAGGGCCGGCTTAAGGCATAGGTCATATAGGCGGTTGCTTAGGGTGCCACCTTCTGGGGGGCGCTGGTCGCCCTCTAAAAATAATAATAATGATAATAATATATATATATATATATATATATATATATATTGTTTTTTTTAAATGTTGGTAGGCGCTCTTCCTCATTTTCTGCATTGAGGTAACAAATGAAAAAATCAATAAAGTAAGAAAGAAATACACTTTTCACCCCTGTAAGTCTCTTTCTCATACTTTTTCATCTGCCCGGCCACAATTATTTGTTAAAGATAGGGTCGACGAAGTTGGAAAGCTAGCGCAATTTGAAAGTAGCATCACCTCAGGAGCTCCGTCTAAACCCAACCCCTCCCCTCGGGGCTACTTCCAAGGCAACGCCCCCCACACACATGCACGAGCACCGCTGCATCGTAACTACTTCAAGACAAGTAACGGCGGCAGTGCTACTTTTGGCTTTTGGTTTTCTCTTCCATTCTCCAATAAACTTGCGGCGGCGACGCGCTTTGAGTTCAGGCTGGTGCACGAGCAGGGAGTAGAGTACGAGCAGGGAGGCGTGGAGGCATCTGATTGATTCTTTCCAAGCGGACCGCAAGGCAGTGATTGGTAGACGTTTTTACAGGATTACAGCAGCTACAGATGACGGCTCTTTTCCGGTCCTTTTTCAGAGCTCATAAGTAATGGATCGCTGTCGGGCTGTAAAGACCATTTCAACCAATATAACAAACAGTGTATACTGGATTAAACATCGTCAACCCTGCCTTTAATAAAAGTGTAAATTATAGTGAAACTGACTAAACACTTTTAAGCCAACAATATCAGGGACCAATTGTTTATTTATATTATAATAAATACAGTTATTTATGAATTTATAAAATCGTAATTTTTGTCTTAAAACCATTGTGATGTCTGATGGTTCTGGGGGGTTGAACCATAATCCTAACCCTAAAGCAGCGCGGGGAGCGGGGGAGGCTCCAAATCCAAATTTCGCCTATAGGGCACCAAAAGGGATAGAGTTGGCCTTGTCAAAACTGTAGCCTACACAAGTAAAAGTACTGTTACAGTAGAACAAAGAGTAGTCATCAAAATAACTACTTGAACTGCCTGAAAAAAAATTATTTGAGTAGCTAGTAACTTACCTTTTCGCCATTTCTTTTTCTTTATGTGGATATGACTGCGATCATTTCAACCACAGCTGGTCTCCTTCAGGTAAAGCTAAAGAAGTGAACACACACAGTCTGTATTTATGGTCAGTTTGTGATGAAATATCACGTTATTGTCTCCTGATTACTAGATAGTCTGCTTTGAAAGCCATAACGTTACTTGACAATGGAAAAAAAAATAAAAGTAAAGTCTCATGCCTCTCATCTGAATTTCCCGCGGTTGCCATCTTTCCATCTTTCTGCTATGAACATGAGGCGGCGTGGCTACAGAAAGATAATAGAGTGAGCTTCAGCAGATCTGGGATCAGGAGATCAATATGAATTTAGAAAAAATAGCAGAGTAATAATGATTTTCCTCTAAAAAAGTACATTCGCTCAAAATCTTTACAAATTTTACAAGCTAAATTGGTCATATAACGGGATATACTGCACTTGACAAACAAGCTAGCGCACTGCACATGCGCACAACGTGTTGCAGCTCATTCTGAGCGGTAGCTTAATTTGCCATAACACCTGTTTCGAGTCACGGCTGTAGGTCTACACTATATCCAATAGGTGGCAGTAATGCAACATGAAGATGTCAACTGTGCAAATGTGCAGAGTCTGTAGAAAAATAAGAAAAATATATATAACATTTATAATATTTATTACTGTGAGCAGAGCAATAATAAATATTATAAATATTATATATATATTTTTTCTTTTTCTGTATAGGCTCCCATGTTTTGCTTTACAGCCTCTGTTGCAAAGTAGGAGTTGTTTCATTTATGAAGGACATAAATTACATGTTTTCTGTGTTATCTCCTTGATATTTTGTTTACATTTTGTAATATTATGATGATCATGTGATTGCCTCCCTTTGGTTGTTGATACCATATAGGTGAGGCCAGATCTGCCTTGTCTGTTTGTTTGTAAGCCCTGACGAAGACCTACAGTGGTCGAAACATGTTGGCTTTTTAAATGATTTAGCCACTACAATAAAGGCTTTTTAATATAGTCTCTTGCTCGTTGCTACTTTTTTGATATTTTGGAGTGCCTGTATTGCCTTCCTGTTTATACATATCTCTGTGGATTATTATAGTAAGCCAACCTGCTCCATACACCGTCAGCAGTTAGCGTATAGGCCTACTCTCACAGACTACAGTATGGGACATCGTCCTTTAGGGAGGGAATAGATTATTTTCCCTATTTAATTCACTATAGAAGTGAGTCCAATGGGAGTAAGAGTCATAAGAGTGACTATACTGATCAGAGGTTTCACTTCCTCCACAGTTATCCCCTCAACTATAGTTGACAACTATAAAATTGTGGGCTTAATTATAAATAACAACCAAAATCTTTTCAGATGGAGGTGCCTGAAGTGAAATCTTATCAAATGGGGGTCCGTGACCTAATGTGTATCAATTTAGGGGGTCCTTGACACAAAAAAAAGGTTGAGAACCACAAGTGTAATATATAAATACATATAAATAAATGAATAAATACATTAATTAGAATGAACAACCCTCCATATCTCTCAAAATATTATTTCTACATTCTCATTTACCGAAGCTTCCAACACCTACACGTTGCCACAGAAATGACCCTGCCGTGTCCAAGTTAAATCACAGTTCATAATATCACTCAACTTGACATCTAGGATGTCTTGCTCGGTGACCTGAAAACCCCCCTCGTGTACAGATTTTAAGGACATTCACTGGCATTTCACTCTAAGTGCACCTCAGAAGTTTCCTTTGATCTAATTCAAAGAGAGAAAAGAACTTGCCCTCCGGGGACCTACTTCCACTTTCTTCACTAATCTTGTTTGGTTGATTACACGGAAAGTCAAGCGCTTTGTGCAAAGTGCTCATTAGTCCTGAAGTAAACAGCACCCTCTGCTTCTTTCTGTTTTCCTCTAAACAAACTGAGCCTCCAAATGTTTGGAGTGTTAAAAGAACTGAAAATAACCTTAATTCTGTCTGACAAATTCAGACGTGTTTGCAATTTAAAAGTGCTCCTGTATTTATAAATAAAGTCAACTTCATCACCTTTGATATGAAAGGAAATACACAAAAAATGTATACTTTATCTTTTAATTACATGACTTTCTGTTTCAATATAAAATACAAGATAATAACTTACAAGGAACAAATATATCAAAATTAAAATGTGTGCTCTTGAAATAACGTCATCCAAGAGTCCTACGTTGTAGCGTGACTTTTTTCACAATTGATATTTCAGTCATCACACACCGCGATCGTGATAAATATAATATATTCAATAAGTTAAGGTTTCATATTAACTGTCAGCAAGGCACTTGTGTACGGTTGCAATGAAGTGATGAATTCCGTTCGATTGATCCGAAAATATTTCTTCTGATTGAAACACAGTTAACAAGAAATGCTTACGGAGAATATAATTTTTTTTTTACAATTTACTATTTTCTAAAGGACTCCTGAGCTGTAGGAGTTTTACATTCAATTCACATGAATTACAGTACATATACAAAAGGACAAGAGAACATACACTTGAACATGTAAACACAAATTATACAATCAATTTATAAAGACAATTGTCACAATATCTTTTGAATATTAAGGCAGTACATTGAACTTTTGGGGAAAACGTTTCTTGCACTCTCATGTCTGTAGCCAACGCTAAATATTAAGCTGCAGCCAGCAGCCGGTTAGCTTAGCTTAGCACAAAGACTGTGAACAAAGGGAAACAGCTAGCCTGGCTCAGCCTACCATTATCTCTAAGGCTCACACACTACCATATTATATCTTGTTTGTTTAATATGCAAACAGAGGTGTAAAAATGACACATTGTGGTTTTACAAGGGGCTATGTGCCAGGATAAGTGGCCTCCTGGAGCCTCCGCTAGTTGCCTGGCAACCTTGCAATGACAACAAGACTCCAGGAAGTCACTGCGTCTGGCCAAGAAATAATTTGGCACATAAACACCCGTAAACCCTTAATGTGCCATATTTGTTACTTTTGGCAGAGCCAAATTAGCTGTTTTACTGTTTCCAGTCTTTATGCTAAGCTAAGCTAACCGACCACTGCTGGCGATAGCTTCATATTTACTGTACAGGCATGAGTGGTATCAATATTCTCGTCTGACTCTCAGCAAGAAGGCGAATAAGTTTATTTCCCGAAATGTCAAAAATGTCCTTTAAAGTCATTAGACCAAGAAATGTCTGAGAGTGATACTTAACATGAAACAACGGCAGCAATACAGAACGCACACCAGTGTATTAATCTGATGTGCTGTCAGTGTTCATTGTATCACCGCTAAGGGAAAGGGATGTGTGCTGACAGGATGCTTTGTTCTCCAGAACAGTGTATCATAAGGTCTGATGTTACTGGTGCAAAGTGGATCACACACATTATACTTACTTCAGTGTAGTGAAGAGATCCTCTCTGTAATGCTGTTGGATAGTGAATGACTTGTTATTGTCTTTATTATGAAGCTGAGCGGCCTACAGCTGACTGCTGTGAGGTTGTGACTCACGACTCAAAGACTCCGACTATTATGATGAGTAAAAGGAGTAAACCTGCGACCCCACACATGGCAAGGCCGAGTAGTTTCTGTCAGAAAGAGAAGGAAAGAGACAACTGCGTTACATATCCTGTTTAAACCATTCAACGGCGAAATGAGTGAATGAATTCCTGGATATACAGATGAATGGATGAATGAATGTTGTGTTTAAGGGATGGACGTTGTGGATGAAGTGTTACCTCACGCGGTAATCATAGTAGTTCTCACACAGGGGGTTTGGTTAGTCCAACAGACAGGCCAACAATTAGTGCAATGACAGCAAGCAGGATCAACAGAGCAAAGGCGATGATAATGTATTTCTGCCAAATGAAGAAGAGGGTGTTATTTAAAATTCATTGAAGTAGGGTACCACTAAAAAGACTATAAATCGATTCATATAGTAGTTTTAAAGAGAATCTATTATGCATACTTGTGTTTTGGGTTTCTACAAGAACATGTTTACACGCTTTAAAGTTCAAAAAACACTTTATTTTTCTTATACCGGCTGTGCTGCAGCACCTCTTTTCAACTGCTGTCTGAAACGCTTTGTTTGAGCTCCACCCCAACCACCCCTCTCTGCTCTGATTGGTCAGCTGGTCCACTGCTGTGATTGGTCAACTGAACCAAACTCTTCAGACTCCGCTCCAGCTCCACTCAGACTAGCTTTGTTTGAGGGTGTGCAAACTAGCCGCTAGGCAGGTATTATGCAAATAATGTTAAGTAATGTGTTACTTGGTGACATCACCATGTTACGAAAGAAAAGGCGGGACTTCAGGCAGTTCAGAAGCAGTTTTTCTGTGGGGGAGAATAACTCCCTTTGGTGTGGACTTTGGGCTTTGTAACTTAAGCACAAGAAAACTATATAACACACTTAAGGAAAGGGGAAAAAGCACAAAAGCATAATAGGTCCTCTTTAAGTGGTCACATGTGACTTTGATATCTTGTATAGTTTACATTTAGCAACACAGAATTAGAAAGGAGCACATACCCGTCGGGATTTTTTCTGGTATCTCACTGCTTTTTTGGTTTCTTCTTTTGCACTACAAATGTATTCGGCTGCATTGGAGACATTATTCTCAATGTTGTTGACCATATCCCCCTGTAAATGACACAATCACAATTTTGTCTTGGTAGTATTAGTAAAGAAACATTGTGGCTACATACTGGTACACAAATTAGATGCTATCAGACATTGACTAATAAGACTACATTTTTTACAGAGTAAATTTTACTTATGAACTTTTCCAATTAGATGTAGCTGTTACCTGAGTTTCTACCAGCACCGCCATGTCCATGAACATCGCGTGGAGCTCTCTGATGCTCGACTCCAGACGCATGATGTCTTGGTGTCGTGACTCGATCTCATTTAGGGCCTGACGTGTGATCTGGGAATCAGAAATGATCTGTGGGAGAAAGATAGAGAGACAAGGTCAAATAATTCATCCAAAAACACCAGACAAATGTTCCCAGCTGTGTGTGTTAATAAATTAAAAAAGGCCTGGCAGCACCCTACCCCACCCCATATGATTTACCCCTCCTCCACCACTAGATGGGAGTAACAGCTTTTAACACGGCAATAACAGTATGCTGCTCAGTAAAGCATGACAACACTTACATCAGATGTGAAGATGGATGGATTTCCACTTTCTAACATGCCTTCTAGTTCTTCATTGGTGGTCACTCTTCCAGCTAAAATAATAAATAGCAGGCAATGATTATCCAGCAATGAACCAAACCTATGTCCTGTTTATATATGAAGTGTTTTGTAATGACTGGATGCTGGATCTAAAGATGTCTCTGATTGCACATCGGGACTTTTTTTGAATGAATAAATTGTAGATCCAAAACACCTATGAAGAAACCCAAAGTAGAGACATGATGCAGATTCTGAAATTTGAGAAAATAAGATATCATTTACAGGCCTGTGAAGATTTTATACTGAAAAAGCTGCAGCTCCTGATAGCTTGTTGGGAGAAAATTGAGTCGTTCGTCTTTGCTCCCTTTAGGTGGTCGCCACAGCGGATCATCTGAGATCTGACTTTATGATCCGCATATTTGATTTGGTTTTTTACACCGGATGCCCTTCCTGGTACATGTTTTGGTGGTGGGAGGAAACTGGGGAACCCGGAGGAAACCCACGCAAACATGCAAACTCCACAGAGAAGACCAGGGATCAAACCCAGGACCTTCTTGCTGCGAGGGGACAATGCTACCACTGCACCACTGTGCCACAGAAAATTGAGTACTGAGATTGACTATGACACCACTCCTACTCATGCCCTTTTATTCAGGCTCTGGACCTTAGATTCAGTATCTGTTAATAAAATATGGAAGGCCAGTAGACAGATTGACTCTTGATCCATTATTTATCAGAAGACTAGTTCCACCTAACATTTGGTTATGGATTTAAACAGCTGTCTATGTCTAAAAGATTGATTATCTGACGCACCCTGTTGTAATTAGGGACTTGTGTTCATCATTCTTGTAGCATGTTTTCAAACCAATAAAAACACAACTCTGACATTTAATAGACAAAAACTCACAGAGTAGTAAGTGTTGCACTAATATAAAGAATGAAAATGTCTCTGCTTAGCCCTGGTACAATGTATAGGCTACTGTTGAGTGCTTAATTCCAGGGTAATAATACATTAGTCTGTCAGTGTTGTGAGGCTGCTGTGCATAAAGCCTGCTGTGTGAGGAGAAGAAGCTTCATTGTAGCTCCATCGATAGAGCTGACAGGAAAATAATGTCTCTGTTATCCAACCGGGGGACACAATGCTGACTTTTCCCCCCAAGTAGTGAGAGATGTATTGTTTAATGAAACAACCAATTAAGACTTCATTCGAATGAAAAAAAAAATGGATAATGTCTTTGACAGCGTTAAAGTAAGGCACACTAACAGAATTATGGAGTTGTGACATGGCATGTCTTTTGTAATGATGTAGATTTTGGAATGCACATTTTCCAATCAGTCTTGGAATTGCATAAATTGGATATGACTCCAAAGCTGAAACTCTTGTGGATCCAATGAGCCTAATTGTATTCATGTGTGATGATTTTAGTCCCCATAGTAGCCATTTCATTGTAGTGAGACCATTTTTGAAATTTGACGTCACTGTATAAAATGACCTGTGGTGACCTCTAGGATAATCACAGCCTCATGAAACTTTACAACTACAAACTAGAGACCTAGGGCATTCAGAGGATGGATGGCTTTCCTAGCTAGATTGACAATAAGGGGGTTTCTGAGCTGTTTCCAGAACAGAAGTGATCTGTGACTGCAATCGCTGAAAATGCAATTCTTGCAGAAATCTCCAAATGTCAAAAGTTTTTGACACCAAATCACAGCATAGCTTTTTCTATGATGTTCCTCGGGGTCTTGGTGTCTTAATGAGGTAATTTGGAGGGATTTTTGATCATTTTTATCAAGTAAAAATGGTTATATTTAGCACTAAATGTTTGTAACAAATGGAATCAACCCACAAATTGCTGCAACAATTTATGAGACATAAGTGAGCATCGGAATGGCCATCATATACTTCAATCATAATGTTCTAAACCCTTATAAACTTTCACAATGTATTTCAATACATCAATTAATAATTATTTCACGTTTATTTCTGATTTCTGACTAGACCAAAAAAAAAAATAAGGCACACTGAGGATTGCTACTGAAGTCTTTTGTTAACATGTTTTTAAGAACCAAATGACTTGCGGTGTCATTATACTGACAAATTTTGAGTGCTAAACATTGATAGCAAAACATAGCTGCAATTAAACTACAAATCTCAGTGCAACAGTTGTTTACAATGCATTTATCAGTGGACTAATTCAGTGTCTCGGCTCCTGCTGTGGTTTTCAGTTTATTCACGGGTAAGGGTTGCATTTGTGACTAAGATTAGAAGTGTCTGAGGAACAAAGGAAGCCTCACAGAGAAAAACAGCTGCTGAAACTCTATAAACAGAAAGCTTTCTTTTCCTGGAGCCATGCCTCCTGTTGTACAACACCCTCCCTGGAGAGGCAGCTCTCTGTGCAGGTGCTTTACTGTATGTCACACACCTTTCGCAACTCCCCAGAGAGCCAGAGCCAAACACAACAAAACACACACCGCACTCACACTCATCAACATACACCAAGCAAAAATAAGTATCACTTCTGAGTGATGTAAATAAATGGTGTTAAGTCCACGACGTCCACACAGGCCGAGGTATGTGTGGCCGTGTCAAAGACAGGTGAACTACTGTTACGCAGGCCGCCGAGCCCTCTGGCTGTTTCCCGGGCAACGCAAACACAACGAGGCGTCTCCAGTATCAGGCTCTTCCGTCTGCAGCGTGGAGAACTAGGGCCTCTCATTAATGCCGGCCGTAGGGACCGTGAGAGATAGTGCTATTTTTTTTTCTTTTCACTATTGTCTCGTGTTACTCATGTGCATTATACAATGATGCACCTGATACACACCCTCTTTGCATTTGTTTGTCACTGTGATTCTGAACAGATATGACCGAACATGCTCCTCTGAAAAAATGGTGGAAAATATCAAGAGGTCTGATTGCAAAAATGAACTCACTTAGCACAAGTTATAAGCTTGAATGAATACTAATACACCTACAGTATATACTTATTTACACTGTATATTGTAGATGCTGTGCTGTACGCCACATTTTCAGTCATTCTGGTTTGTCAGTAGCTAACTCTTGCCAGTCATGTATCTTTACACAACCGGTTTGTGCTCTATTGTATATTCTATTCTTGTAGGAGCTATTCATTTCTTGTTAGTATTTAGTTGTTGTTTTACTCATAATAAGTAGTATTGTTTGATTTATTCTAGATGTTTACTATATTTAGATTCGATTTTTGATAGTTTTAATTTGCTAGTTATTTGTTGTCTTGTTTAGTAGCCTGTATTTAGTTTTTTTGCATAAATAGTATTTTGTTTTCTTTTGTTTATGAATTGGGTAAAAACTGTGGGCACCGCGGTTATATAGGAAGGTATGCAGGTACAACCAGCATGCATCTGGGGGGGCTTATGGATTTTTACCAGAACAAGAGAGGCAGCTACATCCGTGTTTTCTTTGTGCTTCGTTTGCTTGCTTTTTTGGATAAATAAATCATCAGAAACACACACATTTTGCATGGACAATGGACTCTTCTGCCTGCATAAACCACATACCCATGGTGCATCAGTGGCCCTTTGATTGAAGATTGATTTTGATTTTTCCGACAAATGGTCACTGCACTATTACTACAACTACTGTTCATTTAAGTTCTATCAAAACTCGCAAAATCGGGTGTTTGGATGTGATCTTTGGTTTGTGCAAAAGAGAACCCTGACACCTTGAAGAAACCTGTAAAAAGAAAATCCTGCCCTGCACCTTGTGTGTTTATCAACAGTTAGTGTACAGAGGAAACCGGTGCAGTCTGTTTCCTGGAGCCTGTCCTGCTTCAAGGTTTCATTTGTCACCCTTTTATCTCTAAATTTACACATCTTGACCGTGCAACCGAATTCAAGCCATTGACGTGTGTTTAAAAAAAGAGAGTATTTCCTGTTTGCAATAGCAATTTACATTCATTATGAAGCTTCAAAGACTACTGAGGGTTCAGGGAGTCCATTATTTTTTCACTTACTTATCTCCAGCTGTCTCTGGATCCTTCCTTTGCTTCTCTCCCGAAAGGACACTTGAGTCTCGTTGTACTGAGTCATGACCTCCACAAACTTCCTGGACAGCACCGTGTGCTGAGGACAAGTGAAAACACAAGGACACTGGGTGAGGATGTTGGCATTTCAGACTACACAAAGCAGTTATGTTCAAGATACTTACATTGTTGGAATTAAAAGTACATTTTAAAGGGAATTTCTTGAGGTAAATTTGAATTGTGAGGTTCAAAATTACACTCAAACAAAGGAAATGCAATGCCAATCCACAAACACATCTTGTAAAGTAGAGAATGTGGCAGGTAAAGTTGAGAATTTCATAGTAAATAGTTGTAATGTTCCTTATTTGTCTATATCTTGGATACATCTATAAAAAAACAGTTGATGTTTGTGTACAACTGACAGATGGCTGATGATGATCATGTATGAGCAGGACATGTAATATGTGTCATCTGCCTGTTTCCTGACCTGTGTTTTCTGGATCCTGAAGTCAACAGAGGATCTGTTAGCAACATCATCTTTGGGCATACTTTGTTCCATGGCTTCAGAGGGAGAGAGTTACGTCACATTACGCAACGGCACACAACATCAGCTTGTGTATGTTCATGTTGCAGTCAATAAATAAGCGTGATGACAATCACGTCACTCACATTTTAGTTTGGTTCGCACCACATTGGCGTTCCCTTTGATATCGTTGGTCAGCGTATCCAGCTGGTTCTTTGTTCCTTCACACATACACAAAGAGAGAATGCATCAGACTTGGTTCGCTGATGAGGAAAAATAATGTCATCCAGCTAATCACTGCCGCTCTCTCTCCTGTAAATATTGGATTTACTTGTGATTTCATTTTGTAACTTGGCAACGACCCTGTGGCAATAATCGCAGAGGTCACACAGCACAAAGCTCTTTGTTTCTTCTTTCCCTGGTGACCATTTCCACATCATGGATCTTAAAACACTGTACTGTGTTACATTAAACACAATCACTGGTGATGCCATGGCACTGTCAACTGGCTCTTTGTCCTGCAGGGGCCCTCAGGCTCACACACCGAACAAAAGCCAGGAGCTGAGTACATCCAGTAGTGACACTGTGCTCGCTGTTATAGAGCTTTGAATCAATAGAAATACTTTGAAACTGTATCTGATACATTGGTGCATGCAAACATCTGCAAAATGACAGCATGTTTGAATCCCTGACTGTTGAAAGGTCCCTGACAGAACAAGTCAGAGCCCAAACTACAATGGTTTGTGAGTTTTTGGGGGAAAACAGAGCCATTTCCTTCACAGGTTTCCGGCCGGGCAGCCATTCATTCACAATGAGGAGGGAAATGTAACAAAGGAAGTGAGACATTTTCACTCTGTGCCTCAAAAGTCAAACTCCAGCCAAGCAGTTCTCGATAAAAACTGAATATACACAAGTGAGAACTACAGACACGTCAACATGCTCACTGTCTCTCCATCCTGATTCTTTTATAAAGACACACTTACTGTCATCTGGGTTGGGTGCAGACAGGATCATGCTGTGCATCTTCCTCACCTCTTCCACTTGGTAGGAGATCCTATCAATGAGTCCTCGGACTTCTTCCACCTATAAATCAATCAATAACACATCAGTATATCTTGAGTCCCCAAACCTGTGCACATCCTGGATAGTTGCAGTGACTACCCACCCTTCTGAAGAAGCTCTCCATGAAGCCATCTCTGTCCACTGCGACTGCAACGACATCTTCCTCTGCTCGTGTCCTACTCTGTATGGATGAAAGTGTGTAAGTGACTTTTTCCTGCACTGTTAAGAATTTCCCGGTAAAATAACAGTAAAGAACTGGCAGCAGGGTTGCCTTTATGTTACTGTAAAATTAACATTATTATACTGTCGCTGAAATTTACAGCTTTGTACTGTTAATGAAAAATACAGTTTGAACTGTTTTTTTTTATTAATTTCACAGTATTTTACAGTTAAATTACTGTTTAAAGATACATTATATAGCTGTTTTTCACCTTTCTTTTACATTATCTTACTGATTTGTTTTAATGCACTATTTAAGTTGTATTTTTTACAACATTATTTTTTGCCTAGACGAATATACTTAGCAGGTTACCGACATAGGAATAGTCACACTAAATACAATTAAAGGCACTTGTTAGGAAAAAGGCTATAATAGACTTGTTGACACTTTTCCCAAAATGTCTGTCTATAGCTGGCTACAAGCACAGAATGCAAACCATAACAACATGTGAGTGAAGAACAGAGCTAATTCACTGATTTTACAATCATGTACAATGTACAAGCCTCACATGTGCAGATCAGGTCCCAGAATTAAAAAATACTGCATGAAACTGTTACAGATGATACTTTAGACAGTTGATCAGCAGTAAAGTGCTGTTTTTTTAGTTCAGTTGAAAAACGGCCTATGAGCGTAATTTAACAGGTTTTCTTTTGTATTAACAGTAAAGCACTGTTTTTAGCAATAACAGGTTAATACTGTTGAAATCCTGCTGTAAATTAACAGCAATTGTTTACAGTGTGTGTTTTACCTGTCAAGGTATATATAGAGTGAAAGATACTCACAGCAGTCAGTTCAGCCAGTCGATCCTTCATTACACCGATCAGCTCGTCTCCTGCCAGGTTAATTCTAGTAAAACACCAGCTGGGTCATCCTGGAAGTGTCCATGTGTAGAGGAACATTGATCCACCTTTCTGAGCACCGAGGTGATCCAGGCCTACATCTACATTACCAGCGTTGTTAAGGCGACAGAAATAGGAAGAGGGTGCGGCAGGTGTATAAAGTTTTAATTCTAATTCTAGCAACAGCTCTACAAAATAAAAGCCTAAAGTGACTGAAGTGTTTCTGGTTTCTACTCTGTGTCGATATTTCTCACCGCACAAGTAGCTGTAACAGATCCACAATATCTCTTTCCCTGGGATCCGCCCCTCTCTCTCTCTCTCTCTCTCTCTCTCTCTCTCTTATTCTCTCTGTCTCTCTCTCTCTCTCTTACTCTCTCTCTCTTTCTCTCTGTCTCTCTCTCTCTCTGTCTGTCTCTGTCTCTCTCTGTCTCTCTCTCTCTC
>CAKALU010056643.1:0-69053 GCA_916700995.1 Hozukius guyotensis | reverse complement strand
AATGACAAATATTGTCCAGAAACCCTCACAGGTACTACATTTAGCATAAAAAATATGCTCAAATCATAACCTGGCAAACTGCAGCCCAACAGGCAACAACAGCTGTCAGTGTGTCAGTGTGCTGACTTGACTATGACTTTCCCCAAACTGCATGTGATTATCATAAAGTGGGCATGTCTGTAAAGGGGAGACTCGTGGGTACCCATAGAACCCATTTTCATTCACATATCTTGAGGTCAGAGGTCAAGGGACCCCTTTGAAAATGGTCATGACAGTTTTTTCTTGCCAAAATTTAGCGCAAGTTTGTAAGCTCACAGGTTGTAATATGGTGCTCTTGGGGCAAGCTGGCACCGTCATTTATGTCCACTAAAAGTGCTTGTTTATGCCATGACGGGCTCTGATTGTTATTAAAAGTGTGTGACATTATGGAAGGAGTCTCGCTCAAGGACAAGTCTTGTGAAATCTTGTGAAACGGTGGAATAGTGGAATACATTCATGGTGGAAACACAAGTAGCAGCCGGCAGATTTTTATGTCATGGCTGAATATTTAGATGATTTCAACAATGTGTCTTTGATTTCGATGGCCGCCCGTATTTATTTGAGCCAGAGTATACGGATACTCAGATTTCACAACCAGACTTCTCCTTGAGCGGGACTTGGACACAATAACAAACAGACTGGATCAGGTGAAAGGTAAGAAAAACTTTCCATAATGTTGGCGGACACTTAGAATAACAATCTTTGCCGTCAGCAAAAACAGGCACTTTTAGTGAACGTAACGTTACATTGATGCTGCTCATTGTTTCGCAGCAGCCGTCTGCAGCGTTCTCCTTCAATACTGGACCATATTCCGAAATCGTTGTCCCCGTTAGTCAGTTAGACACAAAAACGTGGGAAAATACGGTCCAGATTGAAATATACCGAAGTTACTCTTTAATACATCATTTGTAAATACTGGCTCCAGCACACTTGGTTTAGTTCCCTTTCCTCTCCCCTCAGTGCCTGCAGTGTTTGACGATGTGAACACTGAGGACACGGAGAAGCTGGTCCGCAATAGAAGGAACGTCCCCTTTGCTGTTCCCCAGTTCAAACGCCTGCCGGACTTCTGGGGATGGTACAAGTACTTCATGAACAGCCACAACCAGGAGGGAGTGAGTGGAGTTTGTTTCACATTAATTATTTAGTTAATCCCAGCGAGGATTACGAAACAGTGCTTGTTTTTCCTTATATTGTCATCCTTATACAGTATTCCTCAGTTTGTATTCTAAGGAGAGTTTTTCTTTTTCCTTTTTTTTATAGATGTACTCGACACTTTCTGCCAAAAAAAGACTGATTTAAACAGCTTTTGACAATGATAATATGAAAGTATTAATATGGCATTACCCTCTTGATATGCTAAATTACTCTGCAATGCAAGTCATGTTCCAGCATGTCTTCTTAGTCCCAGTGAGAGCTCAGTGGTTTAACACTCAGGCTGTATGGATGAGTAACAAGACAGTGAGCTGAAAAAGAACATTCCTCCTCAGAGGATTTGTGTGAAAGTGTTCATCTTTCAAGGGCTTTGTATAAATTCTTTTGCTTTTATTTTTAGTTTAGTTTTACTCTCTATTGCATGTGAATCATATAGAATCAGAGCAGATTCATTCATGTTTCGCCCATCATTTCAGGTTGAGGATCTGGATCGTCTGTACCTGGCCTACCTGCAGAACAAGCACAGGTCAGAGGAGGGCCCGAATTTCAACCACTACCTCAAGCACATCAGTGAAATCTACAAGTCTTGTGCCAATTCCGATGATCCAGAGTGCATCTCCGAGTCCACCAGCAAGCCAAAGGCTGCGTTGGTGATGCCCGAGTCCATCAAGTCTGCTGCCGTCAGGATGTGCAACCCTTACCTCGACCCCTACTGCCTCTTCCCCCTCGCCCACAACGTTGCTGCCCCGGAGCCAGAGCTGGCTCCGGCTCCAGCCAAGGCGCCAGCCCCCATCTTCACTCCCATGCTGCCCATGCCCATGAAGAGCCCCACTGGCTTCTACCACTACGCCCCCGTCCTGGAGCCCTTCCTGAGCGCTGGGCAGAGGTCTGAGCTGCTGAGGATCTGCAGCCCTGAAGACGTGGAGTGTCTGCAGTATCACTTGAGGGCAGCTTATGGCTACCGCCCGGCCGCTGCCCCGGCCCCATCCTACGCCGCCCTCAAATGTGACCCCAGGGACCCCTACTGCATGCCCACCCTGGTCCACAAAGCCCCCACTGGCTTCTACCACCTGATGTACCCCAGCTGTGACCCAGCAGTCGACCCTCTGTGTGTGACCAACGCCGCTGCTCCTGCTCCTCTTGCTGCAGAGGAGGCCCCTAAAGAGCAACACTGCAACCCTCTCTATGACGGTGGCTGCAACCCCCTGACCGCCACTAAGCTGTCTGGCCTCACCAAGCCCGTGCTGGAGTACGCGCCCAAAGGCCAGCCTGCACCTCCTCCTGCTCCTCTGGCCTGCGACCCTCGCTATGACCCGTACTGCATACTGGCAGCCGCCGCTGCCCTGCGCAAGCCGGCTCCACAGATCCCCGCGCACCAGGTCTGAATTTGAAGTCCTGCTACTACGATAGTAATAGTTAAATGTTTTGACTAATCTAGTGTAGGCTTAATCTTGCTTGTTGAATGGTTCTATTATTGTCTCTTCCTTTTCATTTGGTTAATTAAATGATGTAGTGAAATTAAATGGGTGTTGCATAATGCTTTCACTTGCTATCTATGATCTGCTTTGTATCTGTTTTGAACCAAAAACACAAATCAATCAATCAACCAGGTCCGCTACAAGCTCGGCATCCCTGGCAAGACCAAGGAGGGCCACGACTGCTATGTGCACTACGACAAAGACTGCACCCCGGTGAAGTCTGGCTATGAGGCCAAGGCCGACATCAAGGCTCCAGCGAAGCCCTTCTGCCATCCATATGACCCCAGATGCGGCAAGTTTGCTTCACCCTCCGGCATTGAGGCCCCGAAGCCCGGCAAGGATGGCATAATCCTCCCCGACCCCGACTGCGACCCAGAGTACGACTACAACTGCCGCCTGCGTCGGGCAAATCCCGCCGCTGCTGCTGATGAGCCTGCCGCTGCTGCTGATGAGCCTGCCGCTGCTGCTGATGAGCCCGCCGCTGCTGAGGAGAAAGCTGCTGATGAGCCCGCCAAGGAGGCCACGGTCCCACGCTTTGAAGACTTCCTCAGGGGCGTCATGAGCCAGCACAAGTAGATTTTAGACAACAGAAACAACATCTGCTACATAATTCACCTGGCAGAAATGGAGCTCACTCTGTAATCCTTAATCTTTATGGACTTCATGGACCACAACCTTTCACAATATCATTATGGTCCATACAAAACTATCAAATCAATCAGAAAATATTGCAGTTCTTAAATCTGATTTTCCCAGAAAATCTGAAGGTTTCTTAATTTTGGTCTGTTTTTATAAAAGGGGGACAATTCAAGAGGGCCAAGCAACATACAGTATAACATGTGAAACTTGTGTATTAAATACTTGTATGTCTGTAGAAAAGAGTCGTATGTATAGATGTGTTATAGATTTGGGGGTAGTTTGAATTTGTGTTTGTGGGCAAGATTTTCTCTCTGTTGTACATTCTTTGTTTCCATTTGAGTCACCCTATTTAATGTTGTTTTTCACATTTTTCTGTAACTCTAAACCTCATAATGCTTCATCTGTTTAGTTTTTATAAAGTTCTAAATAAAATAAGATTTGAAAAACTTCAGAATTTTCTTTTTATAGGTTTAACCATCCACACACTGAGGTCACAGACAGAAATAAAAGTATAAAACCTCATGATGATAACAGCAAAACACCACTGCTTAAGTCTTCCAACAAATATTTTGAATGTTTTTAATCATGTTAGAGAGCGCCTACTCTGCACACAGCATTTCATCACATCAGTCTCCAGATGTTTCAACTAACATGCAGCATATAGTTGAGCCTCATAGAGCCAGCTGGCACCAGTTTATGTCCCAGCATTATAAAAATAGCTCATTGTTGTTACATCTGCACATAATCTCCAAAAATATGTTTTGCATGATAGTACATCACACTGCAAGACCTCTAATGGATTGCAGATGCATTAAAGCTGAAGAAGGTAGAATTGGAGCAAATATGATTTAAAAAAGTTATTTTTATAAAACGGTGACTATATCCCGCAGTAGTGCATGAGACAGGTAATCTGAAAAAAAATCATGTCCATCTGTGTCCTCCGATGTCCTCCAGTGCTCCTAATGGCATCCGCAAGATTTCACAATCCGGAGGAAAACAACCAATCAGAGCCGATCTGGAGTCTGCCGTCCACGTCTCTGAGCAGCTGTCAATCACTCACAAACTCTGATCAAACGGTCAAACTCGGCAGCGTTGATCAAATATGAATCAATATTCTGTTACACTAATGCCTATTTCTCGCCTCAAATGTTTTCAGAATCATCTTGTAGTGTACTGTTTAGCTGTAAAATGAAAAAGTTTGTGACCCGGCAGCCATGTTGAGATCAGTTGAGGAAATACCAAGCACCGCCCACCAGCTGTAGCAATGAGGCTCCCCAATTGCATGATATGAGTCTTAACCAATTGGCTACCAGTCGCACTCAGTGGTCTTCAACCCAATATTTAAGTTTACCGAGAATAAAGGGTAACTTAAAGGATACAGGATACTACAGATAAAGCCAACTAGTATTTCCCCTCCCAGCCAACTTCCAGCCGCCGGAGGTCTCCCCCCGTCTTCCTGTTTGCTGACAGGGTGTGTCTAGATTCCACTGTAAATACACCAATTCATTCAATTGCAGAGTGTTACCATGAAATGGTGCTTTCTTCACAAAAACACATAAACCAACTGAAGAACACAGAAGAATAATGTTTCTTTGTTTAGGCCACAGTTTGCACTGCATGTTTGTCAGACTTACAGTAGTTGCTGGATCCTCAAAAATGTTTGCCGCCCCTCAGTCGTTGTGACGCAAAATCGTTTTAACGCCACTAATTTTTTTTAATGCATCACCACAATTGATCTTTCAGAGGCTGTAACAGACTCAGTTTTAAAGCTCGAGGCTAGCTTGGAGATACTGGTATCATATGAAACTAGAAGACTTAAGAAATCCGTTGGTACCAATCATGTCATACTAGCTTGTCACAAAGGAGGCTAAATAACGCTCCAAACCTGCGCTAAATTTTGGTGAGGAAAAACTGTCATGACCATTTTCAAAGGGGTCCCTTGACCTCTGACCTCAAGATATGTGAATGAAAATGGGTTCAATGGGTACCCATGAGTCTCCCCTTTACAGACGTGCCCACTTTATGATAATCACATGCAGTTTGGGGCAATTCATAGTCATAGCTGTCACACTGACAGCTGTTGTTGCCTGTTGGGCTGCAGTTTGCCATGTTATGATTTGAGCATATTTTTTATGCTAAATGCAGTACCTGTGAGGGTTTCTGGACAATATTTGCCATTGTTTTGTGTTGTTAATTGATTTCCAATAATAAATATATACTTACATTTGCATAAAGCAGCATATTTGCCCACTCCCATGTTGATAAGAGTATTAAATACTTGTCAAATCTCCCTTTAAGGTTAATTTTGAACCGATAAAAAAATGTGTGATTAATTTGCGATTAATCGATTTATTAATTAAATGTTAACTTTTCTTGCTTGGGCCGGAGTCGATAACGTTACTCGCTCCCGTCGCTGTCACTCTCTCTCTCTTGCTTCACCACTCACTTCCCTCGTATACACACACACTCTATGCACTGCAAATGACCTACGCTACTCTTACAACAACTGGGTCTAGTGAGGGCCATTCGTGTTTTCGCCTCGGCCACCGTAGCTCTCCAACACGCTTGGCACACAGGAGAGGCTTCAGTTGGTTATAATCTCCTCCTCACTTCACTGCTAGCTACCACCAGATCCCACACATTGGACCTTTAATTAAAAGCATGTTATCCATCAAATAAATGGTAATCCAGATTTTTGTGCCCAGATTGGAGGTTGGTATGTACGGTGGTATATGGATTACGACAAAAATGCAACCACAAATTCAGTCTTTGGTTGATAAATCAACATATTTTTACGATGTGAACCACCTTTACTCAAGAAATACTGAATGACGAACCGTGGTATTTTCTCTCCCAACGCTGAAACGTTGTGTTTTAGAAATGAACATCAGCCGTGGGCTACAAGGACTGCAGTCTGCTTCTCAATAACCAACTTTTCAGCAGCTTCAGCGCGCAGCAGTCGCCTCAAGGAGACGAACGCTGCTGCTGCTTCTGACAGTTTTAAAGGCAGATAACACAGCCGGGCCCAGTAATGACTACCTGAACACAGCATGCACTCAAGAATACCCCATGAAGGTATGTTCCTACTGTAATTGTAGCTGCTGTCCTGTAAAGTTTGGACTTGTGCTGAGTTCTTCTGTCGTACTGGAATTAAAACTGTCTGAAGCAAGACAAACTTTAAGTTTCATTCAAGTTCAGTCAGGATTATCAGCTGTATTGTGTGCATTTTACACTGAAAGTTGGCATAAAATGAAGCACAGGAGACTTATATCACTTTGTTCTGTGAGTCCTTCACTGTATATCAGTTATTTATATCAAGCCTTTTAATTTGCTTTTGGGCAATGGTGGAAAAGAACATTTACTCAAGTACTGTACTCAAATACAATTGTTAGGTACTTTACTTGAGTATTTCCATTTTATGCACTGTTAGCCTTCGCTTGAATTGTTTTGTTAAATACCACAAAATACCCAATAAACCTACCATAAATCATCTTTACAGTTAGTTACTGTAAGTTGCATAGCATTATGGGTATAGTGCAGATCTTATGTCATTTACAGTAACTTCCTGTATTTTTTGAAATTACGGTAATATTCTGTTAACATATTAGAAAACCTTAAACCTTTATTGCAATCGTCATATACATACAGTTACATACATGAAACCTGACCTCTGCATGCATTTAACCCATCCTAAGCATTTAGGAGCAGTGAGCTGCTGTAAAGTGCCGTCCAGCGTCTCGCTCAAGGACACTTCGGCATGCAGACAGGAGGAACTGGGGATCAAACCGCCAACATTAAAGGACGACCCGCTCTACCCACTGAGCTACAGCCACCAGAATATATGTAAGCATCAGTGCTACCATAGTTAGGCTATGACCACAAAATGATATAGTAGCCTATACATGATTGTGCATAATGAGTTACTTTTGGTACCTTAAATACATTTTGATTCTAATACTTTTGTTCTTTTACTTAAGTAAAATTTGGAATGCAGGACTTTTACTTGTAACTGTTAATGCTGTATATGTGTTTTCTGTACTGTTGTCCCTTTTCCCTCTCCAGTAGCTCTTCCCAGGTGTGCCGCATTGCTCAACGAGGTTGGGAAGGAAGTGCTTAAAAGCTCCTGTTCCAGCAGCAGAAGGAGGAGGCCTCTGGTGTGCATGGGGACTACTGGTCGTGCCGCCTCTCAGCCTATGATTTTATTGTTTGTAGGTCTTTGTTAATAAATCCTATGGATTTGACTGTTTTAAAGGCACTCCAAGGGTGGGGCATAACAGTAGCAGAGTATTTCAACACTGTGGTATTGCTACTTATACGTAAGTAAAATATCTGAAGACTTCTTCCACCACTGTTAGGGCCTTAAATCCGAAGCAAATAAAAAATATTAAAGTACATTTTTAAAAAAAAACTTTTCAATCAAGTCTTACATTTTTAAGTTGCTTCACTCTGCCTCAATCCAATAAATGTATTTCTTTAACCAACTAAATATCCTTTTGGAAATAAGATTAAGTACATGATTGCAGAGATGATTCCACTTTATTTTGGAGTGTGAACCTTCATATTTACATGCAGCCTCCAGCAGGTGGCGCTGATCTCCCAGAGCTCCAAATACAGAGGCTGTCAGTGCATCTGTCTGCAGCTGCTGTCACAACTGTCTCAGGAAATGAGCCTCCATCACAGTCTGGTTGTCAGAGCTGCTGATAGACGAAACATTTTAGCATGTAAAACCCGCAAAACATCAATTAATTAATCTTAATTACAGTAAGCCGTCTATCCAACATCAAACTACCTCCTCTCTGACGCAGGTGAAAACATTTTTGTAATCCAAATGATGCAGAACAATTTATCAAAGATGAAAGTTTAATATCTTAGGTGAGATATTGTAAAAGCTGCACAGTGTCGTCGTTCAAAATTGAATTTCATCGAAGGTCGTCTCGGGGGAGCGGAGATCAAACAGTGTGAGGAGGAGAAAGAGAAAATGTTTGGAATCAATTTCACGCCTCCCTGAAGAATAATTGCTGTGGATTTTAAACATTATGATATTAAGATAAGCGCCTTTCAGCTTGTCTCAGTGGAACGCCTTTAGTCTACTGGTTTTATCACGGCTGCCTGTTTCGTGTTAATTACTAAATAACTGATGAATTTATCTGCCGTGAAAAACCTTTTCCCCGCCTGGTCCTGTCTGCAATAGATAGATACATAGATAGATAGATAGATAACTAGATAGATAGATAGATAACTAGATAGATAGATCACCCAATCTGACTGTTATCAGGCTATTGAATAGGCGTTATCAACACACATCTGTGTGTAGGCTAGTAGGGGCCTACTAAACTAATAGTAGGTTCACAAGGCTGTTATAACACATTTATTTCAGTGGGCCAATGTTCAGCATAGATGTGGGTCATTAGGGCCCGACTATGTTGTAAAAGTGAAAGCAAAACTTAAAAGCAACACGTTCTAACACATTGTAAAACTTCTTGAAATGATACGTTTTCAACACAAACAAAACAACGTCTACCTTAGGTTTAGGCAACAAAACAACTTCTTTAGGTTTAGGCAACAAAACAACTTCTTTAGGTTTTGGCAACAAAACAACGTCTTTAGGTTTATGCAACAAAACTACAACTACCTTAGGTTTAGGCAACAAAGCAACCTCTTTAGGTTTAGGCAACAAAACAACTTCTTTAGGTTTTGGCAACAAAACAACGTCTTTAGGTTTAGGCAACAAAACAACTACTTTAGGTTTAGCCAACAAAGCTACAACTCCTTTAGGTTTAGGCAACAAAACAACTCCTTTAGGTTTAGGCAACAAACTACAACTTCTTTAGGTTTAGGCAACAAAGCTACAACTCCTTTAGGTTTAGGCAACAACACAACTAATTTAGGTTTGAGCAACAAAACTACAACTTCTAGCCTGACAACAGTCTAATCGACTGGATAGATAGATCATAGTTTTAGTTCTGCACCTTTATTCTCCTGACATCTTCTTCCTGAATTATTCACATCAGAACATTTATATCTACAGACCTACATGTATACATTATGCATGACCATGGTCAGCTTCTGCTTTTTGGGGACATCGGTTTGATATAAAAAGAGCTCCAGCAGAGTTTTCCCCTTGTAAACAAGCGTGTTTGCCCTCTGCAAGAGCAACCATTTATATCCTGGATCCATCCTTTATATAGAGGCATGACTGACAAAACTAATGGACACAACATGTATTAATAACTGGGAAGTACATTTTTCAGTGCTACAGAAATGGAGCCAAAGCTGAGAGCGGTTTGCTGTGTTTGAGGTCTGTGGCCTTCAAGTAAAAACTCTCCACGAGTGGACTGATTGAGTCTAAAGTAGCAATATGGAGAATGGGATTTCATTTTCTTAGCCTTGTCCTCTGTAATGCTTTTTATTCGAGTGAGGCATTACAGTGAAAAGGTACACTAAAGCCATAAATTGACGGGGGCTTGTATCTAGAAATCTGTAGGGACCCGTGCACTTGTGCTACAAATGATAATTATGTTTTGTGAACCGGTCTCTGCTCTGTGTATTATTATTTTTGCTATTTCAGAGAGATGATGGAAAATGCAAATGATTAGCAGAGTGGGATACTAAAAGTTGTGCGAGGAAAGTGAGTGTGACAGGCAGAGAGAGTGAGTCATTTGAAAAGGTCAGCACTGTGTAAGCTCTCACTGTGTTTTTGAATTAAGTGATATAATGAACTTTTTGCATATAGATGTGTTTTCAGTTGTAGTAGAGTTGTGGCTCAAGGTTTATTTAGTTTTTAGTTTTTTTTTAAAATGGCCTAGTTTGCTTAATTTATTTATTTCAGTAAAATTGAGCTAATTTTTTAGTTGATAATTTTATGTGACAGTAATGGTGGTCTTTTGCTGCAGTGTTGTTACGTGAACCAATACACATAGCTACACCTCTGTTATCACCTTATTGTCCTATCAACATTCATTGTGTTTCAGCCAGCGGTAAGTCACAGCCAGACCACAAACATGGAGAGAAACCCCACAGAGATCGAACAGTGCTGCCTCTGTTCCTCAAATCTGTTTTCCTGCACAAACATTCCCCTAATAAATCTGGCCTTCTATATTTTTAACCAGAAAAAAAGCCTGCAGCGTTGTAGCGGAGTAATTGCACCAAGACATTTTAAGAGTTTCTTCCTCTGCCAAAAGGCGTATAAAGTAATTTTGTTGTTTCATCAGATGAATTTAAGTTTATTACTCTGTATGCGTTTGCTGCTTTTGTTTGCTGTGTTTGAGGGACCAGAGGTCTCAGTGGGGCAGACAAAAGAAACTGTTTTCAGCTGATATAGTATATCACTGTATATCACTGTAGGATATATATATACAGTTATAAGCACTTCTGTTTTATTTGTGTCTCATTAAATCAGTCCAACTTTGTGGACATATTGCTATGGTGTTTGTATGCGCAAAATACGTAATGCGTGTAACTATGGCTAACAATGGTTAACCTGGCTAGAACTGGTCCATCATGGTTTTCCGACTTGTTGTACTTGAACGCGGTCAACTCGGGTGTAATGTTATTTCCAGCTCTTCCGAGGTAAAAGCATTAGCCTACATGTACGGCTAACTGGCAACCTAACCACCAACGTTCTAGCTAGCTGGGAATGTGCTAATGCTAGCCAGCCACAATAACCTGCTAAGGTAATTAGTGGCTAACTGTCACTGTAGCCAGATTGGGATCAGAATCCTCAGACTCTATATTTCTCTGATGGTAAATGGCACCCTGTGTTACTAACAAAATATTCCTAAAGATAAATAGATTTTAGTTTTTTGCTGAACTTGTTTTTACTTTCAGTTTTTACTACCCTAAACAGCCAACTAGCTGGCTAACTGCTCGTTTGCTTGTTCGCTAACCAGACAATAAGTGAACACAGTTTATTCAATTGATCACCATTGATTCTTGTTTCACAACTGCAAACTATGCCTCAAATTTAGAACAAATACTCCACTTAGGCTAAGGCCTCAAAGGTCAACCTCGGAAGGTCAACAACGTATTTGTGTGTCAAAGTTTAACTGTGAAACCTCAGTGCGGATTTACTTGTGAGTGAATCCATTGAATTAATTTTCATTAAAATTAGTTTTTTTTCAATACAAATGTTCTTGTTATAGAACCTGGTCTGGCGCTTTATCCTGTCATTTCAGCCTGTTCTCATTGCCAGAGCGTCACTACCGAGGCTTTGTCATGTTCGTCAGCGTTCGATACCACCGCACAAAGCACCCTTGAGCGCCGGTATGCGACGCACCGGGCTTAATTTTAATTTTAATTTAATTTATTAAATACAATTTAAACCCATCTGCAGCAACAGCAAATGCTCAGGGAAAGTGTGTTACGTTTCACTTCACAATCAGCTGATCGTTCGTGTCCCGTGTTCACAATGCCCAGTCACATTTTCACTCTACAAACGTAGTAGTTTTAAGCCCAACATGTTGTTTTTTCCTAAACCTAACTAGGTGGTTTTGTTGTCTAATCCTAAGCAAGTGTTTTTGTTGAGCACATGTTTACTGTGAGCGAAAAGTGGCGCCGAGGGGTCTAACAAAGCGTCAGTATGTGACGAGTTGGGATGAGAATGTGTTGGTCATTTTTACTCCAGCCATCAAAGTTGCTGTTCAGAAAAAGTTGCTGACAAACAAACAAATTCTCAGTTAAGGAGAAGTTGTCATTCAAGTAAGTTGTTGAGAGTTTCTACTTTTACTTTCGAGGTCAAGAATGAACCCTTAAGCTCAAAAGTCTCTCTTTAAGTTATTTTCTATGTTTCTTAGCTCTGGAGCTGATTGCCATTAAATAAATAAACAGTGAGCCAGACCACCGCAGGCATCGGTTACATCTCTCAAGAATCACTCTTTTCTCCCATAAACCTCCATAAAAAAGGAAGATATTGACGGTTGTCAGCTGATCTGATCAATGTTGGCTGGCCACTTCTTTAATTCATTAACCGCATGGCGCATTGGTCTTTCAGATGCAATCTAGCCTTGAATAACAGTGAGCTGCCCTGACAGGCTTTGTCATCGATCTGTCGCAGCTCGCCAGCTCTGCCAGCAGAGATCAGACCCACGGGTAAACCTGGAGACGCCTGCCTGTCGTTCGTCAGCGTTGACTCACACCACGATGAAGGGAGGAGGAGGAGGGCGAAGGAGAGGAACCAGGAGGAAAGCTGTGGTTTATGTTGCATATTTACACGAAGATACAGCGGGCAGAGAAGAGACAGATAAACACACATGGACAGATGGAGACTTAGAGAGAGACCGACAAGGGGAGTGAAATAGAAAATCAAGGAAGGATTTGACAGACGGACAACCTGTGGGAGTGGTGGGGGTGAAGGAGACGCAGCCCTGCGGCGTTGGTGGATAACACACACTGAACTCCATTATTGTTATTCAGCTGGCAGTCCTCCGGGTCCTGTGGACAACGATTTTAGCTGACTTTGCTACAAACACAGCTCCTCGCTAAGTCTTGGCCTCGGAGGTTGCGAGGGAGACCCGGGAGCTGTGGGAGTTTTCTCGGCTGCTTGAGTCAGCACCAGGCGAGGTTTGTGCTGACAGCGAGGCCTCAACAGCCTGTTCCTCCAGAGAGCGGGGGAATATCATTACCTCCAATCAAACCTGCAGTCTATGAATGGCAATGAGGAAAAAAACAGAAGCTAACGGAAATTAGCACCTCTGTACGTTCATTACACCCAGCGCCACTGTTGCGCCACATTTTGGATTCAGCACACGGAGGCCATTTGAAGTCATCAAAAGTTTAAAATGAAAAGCTTCAGTGCGAGCTCTGCTGTTTCAAAGTAAAGTTTTCACATATTCACTATGTAACTCGGAGAATTGGCTACATTTTTACACTGTTTAAACACGAATCCCAGCAGATAAAATCTGTAAATATGAACATTCACCACAGACAGCAAACACAGACTCCGCAGCGTATTACTGTCCCATTTGATGCGCTGTTTGTTGAGTGAGCTACAGCCCACAACAGAGAGCTTGTTTGCTGGCAGACTTTGTAATGGAAAAGTAGATGTACTGCAGCTTGTAAATTCACAAAGTTGCTCTTATCGCATGCAACGTAATTTTAAGGCAAAAGCCAGACAAGTCAGAAATGTTTCTAGTCTCAAGAGGGTGGCTGTCAAGACTTTTTTTTTAATGGGGGTCCTGTTGGAAATAATCCCTCAGCAGCACAAAGACATCAAACCAGTCATTTAAAATTTAAAACAAAGTAAAGAGAAATATCAAATGGCATCTTTAAAACATGTAATGGAAATATGACACACAGTGTGTAGATGTTTTTTTTTTTCATCCTTTGGATACAAATGTTTTTTGTGTTCAAAGGCAGTCATGCTGTCAAAGTGCTTCTCTGCCTCAGGGTTTATTTATAATTTAAAATGTTCCTACTTTTCTACAAAAAGAATGGGAGCGGGTCTCACCACAACCATTTTAATGTAACTCTACACTTTTTTTTTAAAATTCACATACTTAAAAACTCATAGAGGGTAGAAAGTGGTGCAGGAATGAGTCCTAAAGCCAGGAAATGAGTCCCCTCGTCTGGAAGTCAATGGGTTTTTAGATGCTTGAAATAAAGTCTGTGGTTAACACAAGCTTAAGAGGTTTTAACGTTTTATTCTGCGACATAAAATACGTCAGTAAATATCCCACTCGTGAATTTTGAAGCCTTTACGTGTCTTAAAAAAGGCGGTTGCTAACAAGTGGCTGAATGAGACTATTAACGTCATCACGCCGACTTGTCCACCTTTACAGCCTCGTCGTGTATACTCGCGCTCATGCGACCGTGGTGTTGTTCGCCTAACGTTAGCTTTTTACTTCTGGCGATTGCATTCACACTTCAAAAATCATAAAAGTGGTGTTCATTTGTGAAGAATTATCTTGCTGAACAAAATGTGTAAGTATCATAAACGTTTGTTTGCCACAGATCTTATTTTCTACAATAATTCAAACCCAATGGAAAAATCCCATTGGGTTTTTGTCAAGGGAACCCAGGGCGATGTTAACTCCCTGGTTGGCCTAATACGTCATCCCTGGAGCAATATATTGACTTTCAATAAAGACAATTTGAAGTGGTTTGTAGGAAATAATCTACACAATTTTACCTCAGATTTTGGGGTGAATGTGAGCTTTTTAAAGCTTCTCTTGAGGCCATTTCTCCCTGTTTCCTGTTTGTGCATGATGCATTAAAAGCATGTCAGGAGCCCCATGGAGTTCAATGGTGTTGACCATAGTATGGATGGAAAAGCACTCACTCACACACACACACACACACACACACACACACACTTCTGAGCACTTTCTTTGAAGCATCTGCTGCCCAGAATATTCCTGTCAGTATGAATTTCTTATAGTTGCTGCATCTTTTACTCTTGTGCTCTTGATGTTCGATGGAAGTCGACTTCACAGGTCAGACTCTCTTCATCTCTTTGACCCAAATATTCTGAGATGCCACACGTTTATGCTGAACACAGATTTGTGTAGTGAAACCATCTTCGGGGCTTTCAGCTGGAAGCAACATACGTCTCATAATCTCAGGCGTGGTTGACTTTACTGTATGTGAAGATAGTATTTGCCTTGGGTGTTGCTTTTGTACAAGGACATTATAAAAAAAAAGCCAGAGAAAAAGAGTCAGGAGGGGAATAACGTGTTTTCACTGCAGGATTATGGCCAGGACAAGCAGAAAGTACACTCACATACTGTAATCTCATGTCCCTGAAGCTCACAACACATTTACTGACGATCCATAGTTTGCTGCAGCGGAGTGAAAGAGAAAGCAGAAGCAACATGACAACCTTTTGTCTGTGAAAGCAACACGCCATCTTCTATGTGAGACAAGGATAACTTCTTCATTTCTCCAGCAGCAACCTTGGAAGAATAAAATCCCAGTGTTTGTTTGTTTCACTCACAGCATGCTGTCCACACCATCGTTGTATGGTTATATTTAAAATCTTATGTTTTCTAAGTTAGTTGTAGTAATCTGGTATTTGTGTAGTGTATTCTAAAACAGTATAGTCTTTATATATAGATATTTATCTCTGCTGTTGATATGTTCATTTACTGTGTATTTACTGTTCCTGTACATTTCCTGGATAACTTGAATTTGTAACACAAAAAATAAAGTACATCTACAGTATCTATCTATCTATCTGTCTGTCTGTCTGTCTGTCTGTCTGTCCGTCCGTCCGTCCGTCCGTCCATCCATTCATCGATCATGCGGTGGCCTAAAGGTGTGAGGAGCGAGCTTTTGACCGGTCGAGTGAAAAGCAGAGCTTGCCCCTCCTTCATTACCACCACCTCACCTTGAGCAAGGACCTCGACCCCAACTGCTCCAGTGGCCAGCAGATCAGTGGTTGTGGTTGTACTGGACAGCTTCCAGGTGTCAATGTGTAACTGTGTGAATGTGATCAGGGAGTTCCTGAAAAAGAGAGCATTGCTCTCAGTGAAACTCTCCCCCTGACTAAATAAAGGTGAAAGTATGTAAGTAAAGTATCCTATCTTGCCTTTTGTTCTTCGCTGAAAGTTTTTTAGACAACACTGCCAATAGACAGTGGACTCAAACACTCGGAGCAGGTTGAATGAAATAAGGTTTTTACTTTAAGCAAAGGTTCGGTACGCAGAAGATCAGTCCAGAATAAGCGGAGGTATCCAAAAATCCCAAGGCTAATGGTCCCAGTCAAAAACCACAAAGGGCGAGGTCTAATTACTACTAAGGAATACACGGACTAAATACACAAGGGGAGGAGGGTGATTGGACACAGGTGGAACTAATCAGGGTGGAGTAGGCTATCACACAGGCGGGAAACACACAAGGGCAGGAAGTGAAGTTATCTGAAACAAAGAAACCCCAGGGAAGAGCACCAGGCTTTGAAGCTAATTTTACATATTGGCTAAACGATGGAATTACAACTTCTAGGTCCGTCATGTGATGCCACTGGGGCCCAAAAAGTAAAGGTTAAAAGAAATGCTAGAGTGCCTGCTATATATGGACCCAATGGATGCGGAAGATCACCGGAAGATCGGGTAATTTATCACTCGGATGTTAAACTTTTTTTTGCTTCATGCGCCACTGTGCAACTTTCATAGGAATGTACGGGAGCAGCCTACAATGCTGTATCCAGTTTTCTATATTTATCCATCCAACAAGAGAGAAGGTGAGTATTTCAAAATAAAACAGGAAACACTAAACAAGAATGAATGAAACAAAAACAACATAACCTAGGAGGCAGAGTGGGACATGGCAGTTTTTCACCAATACAGTCTTCAATACAGTGTTTTTTTTAATCTATCATGGGACTTATCAAATAAATTTCAGATGCAAGAAGGAAGACAAAACTACAAAATAGTTTGTAGTAGATGGTGAACGTGAATAGTTTGACAATTTGGAAGATACATTATTTTCTTTCTTATCGATATTGAAATGAGAAGATGTTGATCTGCTCATCACCACTCTCATATTTGTCAGTTACTGTAAATATGAAACTATAGCCAGCAGCCGGTTAGCCTAGCTTAGCACAAAAAAAACAGTGTAAGATGTAAAAACAACAAGATGTCCTGCAAATAACTACCCATAATAACACCCCAATACTTTGGTTTTTGTCACTCTTTATACTTCCTGGTTCAAAATGACGTGGATTACATATTAATTGATTTTTATGGGATATATACGAATTACAGTGCATTATTTTTTGTAGGTATAGCTACGAAAAGACAATGTTTGAGAACAGCCTGAACATTCAGCGAGAAAGCGAATAGTATTTCCCAAAACTATTCCTTTAATAATCCACTGGGAACTGCAGCAGCACAGAAGATGACATGAAAACTTTTACTCTTCATCACTCTCTGCTACGGAGAAACACCTTGACAGCTCTCATAATGTACTCTATGCTGTTGGACACTTTCTTTTCTCTCACATGCTCATCTTTTTTTTTTATCTCTTTCTTGGTTGCTTATTATTTACTTTTTTCAAAATCAATGCACAGTTGCGTGTTGGGGTGCACAGCGATGGGAGAAACCCTGGAAAATTGCAGAAGTGATCATTATAACGGTAGTGGGGCTTTTTATCTCAGAGTTTATGTGCTTTTAATTTGGTCTGTCTCTGAAGCAAACGAAGCTGACCAGTCCGCAGCTCAGAGGCGGACGTAATGAAACAGATGCTTGGCAGATGTCAACGTTAAAACGTGCTTAGAGGAATTCACTTTCTGTTTAACAGGCTTGTTGAGAACATGCCTTTCAGCTATAGCCTATGGACGTGGAAAATTGGTTTGTTAGACAGGATGATTGTGTATTTTCGGGTATAGATTTTAGGAATGAATGCACACCTAAGAAGACACTCTTTATGTGTTTGCAATCAAAGTTTCTCCATTTTACTTGTGGGTTTTGAGGTCAGATAGGAAAAGACAAACCCAGGTCTCGAGGGAATGGTGTAAAAGCACACAGAGTCGTGAATTGAGATGACACTCGCTGCTCTCTCGCACTTTAGATTGAAGGCTGCAGCTGCCAGACAAGAAGATGATCATTTTCAAGATTCAACTAAAGATGGAGCCCTGCTCCCTTTTGAAACGTATAAAAGACCAGCTCTCGTCTTTTCAGGGGGCAAGATGTGGGAGAGAAGCACCAACAGGGAACGAAGAAAAGGTAGATGTCTTGTCTGAAGCTCTCAGTGCTGTACGAGAAAAACCATGTGGGCTTATAACAGGGAAGTTCCTGCTGCTTTGTTTGAAAAAAAAGAAAAAAATCACTGATTTTTGTCACTTTTATTGAAGAGAAATGTACAATAAAAGCGGGCCAAGCTATATTTGGTGTAATCATATGGAAACAGTTTGGTTTAAACTATCTCTTTGGGAGGATGCTGTGAGTGACGTTTTGAGATTTATGGCACCGTAGAGACAGAGGGGAGGCTTCAGCTACTTTTTCATCTTTGACAGTAACAACTTCTCAGCAGAACAGCCCTCCTATTAGCGCAAGGACTACCATTACCTCCGAGCTATCCTAACAAGCACAAACTGGTCTTCAGGGCTCATTTGGAGGAGAGTGAGCTCTGTAGCGTTGCATTTCTCTTTACGCTCCCACCTCGTGTCTTTATGTAGGTTGAATTGTTGTATTTTTTCTTCTTCTTTTCTTGTTGTGTTGCTTGGCATTGAGCAGACCGATTTTCTGGAAATTAACAAGGCTGTGTCTTTGTTATGGAGAGGCAGGAGTGGGCACGATACTGCGAAATTACCCACCTGATGCTTGCAGTACACGCCACACACTCACATACACACAGGGATTTGCTTTGCTCTTTCACTATTTGATAATCAGCTGCAGCAACAATCAGAATGGGAAGCAGCCATAGAAACGTGTGCCTCTTCAGCGCACGGTGCATGCAATAAATATGCCTGCAAATCATTCTTATCCTCAGCCAACCCTGCTCTAGTTGTCACTGATGATTTATTGATATGTTCTCACTACTCCAATCATCATGTCCCGTACTGTACGACCTACAGGGAGAAAGATTCAGTCACACTCTGTCCACCTCTCACACTGTAGCGCTGCTCCGGGTCACCGTCAGGTCAGTCCAACAGAACCTCTTCAATAATTCAAGCACTGGACCGGAGGGCTGGGAAGCACACTACACTAAACTCCAGCCAGGCACTCACAGCTCATCATCAGCCGCCGACGGGTAATGAACCTAAATGACCTGACATGAACAGAGAGAGATAAATTAAGTGCTGTGGAACCTAAGAGCACGCACAGTGGATATCTAGGTTTAACACGGCACCTTTATCCTTATTTAATGTTTATATAATCATCCATCATTTAAAGGCAGGGTTGGTAAAGATTTTACAAACCTTTTTTGTTAAATTAGTTGAAATTCTCATTACATCCCGACAGTAATCAATAAATCAAATGCTCTGAAAAAAAAGGAAAAAAATCCAGTATCTGTGGCAGGATTGTAATAAGTCTGTCCAGTCATTTCATTCAGCCCAAATGTAATGACTGGACGGCCTGCCTGCGTGCACTCTGCCGTGCACTCGTTGCACGTCACCTGAGTCTTCCACAAGCTTCTAGCTTGACAGCTGTGAGTACTAACAATAGCCATGTTCGTCGTTTATGTTCATGATCATAATTTTGGGGGAGTGGCTTTGGAGGGCGGCCTGAAGGGACGGGGTCAGCGTTGCCAACTTGTCTTTCTCTCTAGATTTAGGGGGTTTTGGAGCTAGTGCTGCTAGCTACTTTCATTGGAAAAGCTTTGGCAAAACTGGACTCAGTTTTTCAGTTGGATCATTTTTAAAAATCTAGTGTACTGTTGCTAGATTTCTAGATCACGGACCCTAGCTTTAAAGGAAAGGCTAGACACTTTCTTACTGAGAGTTAGACAATGTTTGTACAGTAAATATGAAACTACCACAAGCCACCGGTTAGCTTAGCTTAGCATAAAGATTGGCAACAGGTGTGAATGTGTAACTGTGTGAATGTGATCAGGGCGTTCCTGAAAAAGAGAGCATTTCTCACAGTGAACCTCCCACTGAATAAATAAAGGTAACCCTAACCCTGCATTACCTGTTGTTTTTTATTTCAGCGTCCATGTTAACAGGTTAGAGCAGCGTCCAACGCGCGGCTCGGCTGCGTGTCAGCTGCGTCTCTTCTAGAGATTTGAGGTCTCGCCTATTTTTGACGCAAGCCGCGCGCGGTTCACAGCAACAACAGACAGTGAAAGTGATCTATTGACAGCATATTGACATTGACATTGCAAAATTATTACAGTTTCAATGTCTAGACATCTGTAGAATATGTCACAGACAGTGAGATGATCTATTAACTGTATATTGACATCATATCAGCAACATTACTACAGTTTTGATGTCTATATCTGTAGATTATGTCACGGACATGAAAAAAGTAAAGATTTATTTTCAAATCAACACTTCCTGCTTTCATTTCAAAATAAAAGCCCTCAAGCGTTTTTTCTGTGGACAGAATTCCTTCATTTGTTAACACAAGGCTTTTATTCTGAAATACAGTATGTGCAGGACAGTGTTTCAGAACATGCAGTGACTTGCAGGGCTCCATGAATGAATAAAGTACATGGTTTTAATGGTGGATTATTACTATTATTTGCAAATGAGCACACGTTTCTTAACCTTTCTCTGTCTAAAGTAAATTAAAATGAAATTTATAATGACATGAAATGGCCATTATGAAAGGCAAACTCTATGTAGAAAGAAAGGGCTGGCAGCAGCAGCAGCAGAAATGCTGCAGAAACACAGCTGGTGTGAACACCCGACACGTGAATCACGCAGCCGCCACGCGAAGCAGCCGCCACGCAGCATCCGCCACGCGAAGCAGCCGGCACGCAAAGCAGCCGCCACGCAAAGCAGCCGGCACGCGAAGCAGCCGCCACGTGAAGCATGCGAAGCAGCCGCCACATGGAGCATGCAAAGCAGCCGCCACACGCTCCTGATGTGCCCAGTGTAAAGGTCACAAAATCTGCAAACTACAGCTCACTAATTAAACCTGCAGTAGGCAGAATGTTTTTGGCATCATTGGGCAAAAAATCCATAATAACCTTTCAGCATATTGTAATTCAAGTGTTCTGAGAGAAAACTAGATTCTGCACCTCCTCATGGCTCTGTTTTCAGGCTTTAATAAATCTAGCCCGTGACGGGAGACGTTGGCCAATCACAAGTCATTTTGGAGAGAGAGCGTACCTATTGACTGTTCATTCAATGGAGGCAGCTGTCAATCACTCGCGAACTCCAATCAAACGGTCAAACTAGGCAGTGCTGATCAAATATGACTCAATATTGTGTTACTGTAATGCCTATTTCTTGCCTCAAATGTTTTCAGAAACATCTTGTAGTGTACTGTTTAGCTGTAAAATGAGGAAGTTTGCTCTGGGGTGTGGGCGGTGCTTGGTATTTCCTCAACTGTTCTCAACACGGCTGCAGGGTCACAAACGTTCTCATTTTACAGCTAAACAGTACACTACACTTTTTTACACATTGGCAAATAAGCTGGGTATAACGGGTTAATTGGTATGGTATGGTCCGGTTTCCAGTCTTTATGCTAAGCTAAGCTAACCGGCTGCAGCCTTACACCTGCTGTTTACTGTGGTTGCATTTACAGAAATGACTTAGAGTGTGCGAGCATCATGGCAAGCACCCTTAAATTATTCCTTGCTGAGGAAATTCACATGAAGAACACATGAAGTCAGACCTTTTACTGGCAACGATTACTGAGCAAAAGGATGCACTGAAAGGTTTTGACAACTTGTGAGCGTTTTAAATCCCCACAGGAAGCTTAATAATCACCCTTGAGCTTAAACTAAGAGAGGAGAGAAATGAGCGAGAGCGTCAAAACTTCTCCATCAGCTGAATTAATCAGGAGTCTGAGAGTGCTCTTCACAGAGCAGGCTAGCATCACGTCTAATGACTCCAAGTCGGAGCACAGGGTGTCCCTAATTGAACTTTAAACACAAGAGAAAGACAAGGAGCGAGGGGACAAAAATAACACTGTGTACCCATTACCCTTTACATAGCAGAGTGAAAGTTCAGACTGAATTTCTCGGTGGGATATAGAGATACGGTATGAGCTCCCTTTAGGGTTAAAGGTGCAAACACAGATTTCCACTGAAACGAGAGTCACGATGAATCCTCGTCTGTTTTTAGAGCGGATGCAGTGTTTTGAGTCTAATCTTACTGAATGGGCATTTTCAGGGAGCGAGTGCTCATCATGCAGTAAGACCTTGCTTTGTGCAATAGGCCCATATTCCCAAGTGTGCTATAATACATCATGGAGTTTGCATAGCAGGCAAGTCAGTAGTTTCACATTTGCAATTCATAGCAGCTCCCCCCACACGCCTGCTCACTCTCTGGTGTAATAGACTCCTGTCATTGATGAGTCCCTGGGGTGAACGGAGTGAATCCTTTCTCACGTCTGCATCGATCGACCGGAGAGTCCTACCTGATTTACATTGACAAGAGCGTCGGGGTCCAAATGAAAGTAAGCATGTTTTCCAAATTGGAAACACAAGGGACACGTCGCTCCGCAAACAGACAGCTGGGAAGGTAAACGCTGACGTTTGGATTGAACACCGTGGAAGACGGCTGACTTGGCTACTTTTCCGGCTCATTCCTTCAGTGGCAGTGGTCACTGTAAACAAAGTGTGCTCTCATGCTTCAAGGATAATTTAAGGTGTGTTTTATGTAGATAAAGCAAAGGCCATACCGAAGCCATAACGAGGAGACTCTTGTGTCAGCACATTGACATTGTTCCTTTTTGACTTTTTTTGACCCTGATTGTAAGGTCATTGAAGTAAAACTGAAAGAAACAGAAACAGAAAATATATTTCAGGTTGCTTTGGGCTTTTAGGTACAAACAAATGTTAGAATATGAAGTTAAATCATTTTTAAAATACTAAAGAAGAAGAGAAGTGATATTTAAAATGTGCTTTTAGGCTTTTTAGACAATTTTGGCCTCTTGAACAAGCTGTAAACACAGCACTGACATATTGTTACCTTATAAAGTCTTTATGGCTAATGTGTTAGCAAACAGTTGCCTATTTACACATCCAGCAGTCACTGAGCACCATTAATGTAAAGTTCAGAATTGAGGTTAATTCATATATTTGAGTTAATGGTGAGTTATGTTTACACAGTTAATTATTTACATATTTACATGTTCAAATACTTTAATCAGTGACTTTAAAACAGTTACAATAATCTGCTGAATTTACCTCTGGTTTTCCTCACATTTACCTCAGTCTAAGTCATCCTGGCTTCTGATTGGTTAGTTCAGTCACATGTGACTTAGGAACCAGGAAGTGTTGCTGTGAAGCTGACCAGGTGTGAAGAACAGTAAAATGCTGCTTCTGGCTGTTTCTTTTGAACAAGAGTGCTCCAACCACCACAAATCAAATCCTCACGTTATATTAGCATTTATGTTTCAGCCACCTGATGAATGTAAGTCCAATATTCACTCTCCTTTAAGCGTTTTTGGTCTGCACCAACTCCTGAGGGAAATATCTGTCTCTTAAGCTGCTAAATGCTCCACTTTGTTCACCAGCTAGTTGCTAACTTTGTCTTTCTGCTGTTTGCTGAGCAGGTAATGTATTTAGAGCTTTCAATGAGCTGAAAGACGCTAAAATGCTACAGATAGAAGCTGTAGATTCAGGTGATAATTCTCTGTGGGTTTATCATTACAAGCAACATATTTACGAGTTGCATATAGTGTTTTGATCCAACAGGACCTATTATGCTTTTGTGCTTTTTCCCTTTCCTTTAGTGTGTTATATAGTTTTACTGTGCATGTAAAAGTTCTGAAAAATTACAAAGCCCAAAGTCCACACCAAAGGGAGTTACTCTCCCCCAGAGAAGCACTGCTCCTGAACTGCCTGAAACGCCTCGGTTGAAGTCCCGCCTTTTCTTCCGTAACGTGGTGATGTCATCAAGTAACACATTTGCATAATACCTGACTAGCGGCTAGTTTGGCACGCCCTCAAACAAAGCTAGTTAGAGCGGAGCTGGAGCGGAGTCCAAGTATACACCTGAAGATAAGCGTAATAGGTCCTCTTTAATATAAAAAAATATTCATCAGTGCAGCTTTAAAATCTTAAATTTAGACAGTATATTAATGTAAACAGAAGTTAAAGCTCCACTTTTGGTCTTTTTGTTCAGAATAATAATATCATGAGGTGAATCACTGCGTTCGCCAGGTTAATTCACAGTATGATACGGAGACCCACAACATATGGGTGGCCATATTGGGAAGCCAAATGAACAGATGGCCTAAAGCCCACATAGTCATTATTTGTCAGGGCTCATTTAAGAGTCAGTGTCATATAGGCTGGATGTTTGATTTTAAAAGAGTCAGGTGTTTAATTTCAGTTGGTGAAGCTTGATGGATGCAGAGAGAGAGAGTGAAGCTTCAAGTTTACTTAGAAAGAGTTTAAATATACACATAGCTACTGTATGTTGTGAGATCTTTAGGACTTTATAAGTATTTTACAAAGTCACGAGCGGACAAGATGACCAGGATGTTAAAATATTCCACCCACGTGGACAGAGCAAGATCATGAGATGTCCAAATTGCGTCACACACAGACAGTTGGAGTAACACTTTGTTTTAAAGTAAAAACATTAACTTAAATTCATCTTTGACAGGGGGACAGATGAGGTAGTGAAGCTGGTGTAATTATGTTGTTGATGCCGGCTTTGCACGGTATGAGAGCTGACAGGACAAGCAGCTCAGGGAAATGTGAGCTTCAAAATGTCAAGGGTTTTAGTTTCACAGAGGAACACAACAGAACTCAGGAAATGTCAATGTGTAAACACATTAAAAGGTTACGCTACATCAGTCGCGTGCACGCCGGCAGATGCACGGAAAAACACATGATCTGCACATACAGTAGCTCTTACTCTCAGACATAATAGCAAGAAACACACCCACACACACACACACCCAACAGCATCCGTAAATGACCTTTTGTCTAATCATTATTTTTGAGTAAGCAGCACAAATGGCGTTTTCATGAATCTCACAGACACTCAAATTACTTTTCTTTGCGTAGTAATTTCTGTGAGAAATGGCAGCGTGTGCAAAGAAATGCCAGAAAAACGGGGCAGTGCCAAGAGAGGACAAGCATTCAAAATTTCCTCGGAGCTGTAACTTAGACACCATTAAATTTTGTTTTTTTTCCAGAGAAGCTTGAATAATACTGGCAGCATTATACCGGGACAAAGCTTATTTGGTTTACATATATACACCACTCAGCCACCCGCTCTCACTTCCCTTTCTGCATGTCCTAAATTGTATTTAATAGCTCCAATCAGTGTGGGGATAGTGAATCCCCGCTGCTAATGCACTATTTATGTTTGAAAAGGGGACATTGTGGGCGAAGCATCAGTCCCTTTGCCATTAACGTTGCATTACATGTCCTGTTCCTCACACTATAATTACAGCTGAGTGCAGACACATGACTCGACCTGAGGCATGGAATATATCAGGTGTTACGAGGAAGAGACTCGGGCCTGCAACGCACACACATAAACACACACCTTGTCTGCAGTCTCTTCCTTCGGCTGCATGGCTCGGAGCTGGAAGTGTCAGCTAGAGTATCAGCTGAGACGAGCTGCATGCCAGATACTGTTGGTACATCCACACAGAGCTGGGATCCCAGCCAGAGAATCACCATGTGTACTGGGGTGGAGGAAGGTGGATAGAGATGAACAGATACAGAAATCCTTGGTCACACTATGTGCTGGAGTGGCAGCTGCTCGGAGACTTGTGTGTGTGACACTGAGCAGACAGGAGAGTGTGACTTTTTTTTTTTGTTTTTTTTGCTGAAATATATTCTGAATATTCGGATGTGTTGCTGTAGGAATAGCAGGCAACATATTCCCATAACAGGGCTGACGATGCCACCATGCAAAGCTGAAATCAGCCTCAGCATCATTTGTTTTCTGGCTGGTATTTGAAATTGCTGGATTGAGTTGCTCCAGCTGTTCATCCATCACCACAAACTAGTGTTTTACTTCATTGGTTTGCACCATTAAAGCAGCTATAATCACGACTGCTTGTTGTAGCTCTTAAGGCCCAGAGACACCAAGCCGTCATCGAAAAACTAGCGGCGACTGTTGCCTCGCTTCACGTTGCCTCGCCTCACGTTGCCTTTGTCTTGGCCGACAAGTTGCATTTGCACACACAGCAAAGACTACAGCTGACAGCCAGTTAGCACGTACGTTCTACGCCTGCGTGAGATGAAATAACTCTCCACACCAGCAGGTGTCGTCTGTTTTCGTCATTCACAAAGGGAAACCGGAAGACCAAGGACTGTGGATATACACGCCGTTGTCATGATACGTACATGAAACAAAGCGGCGTTTGCCGACCATTTTCACACCACTCTCACTCAACACTTAGCTTCATTCCAGATGGCCATGTCGTTGTGAAAATATCCGTGTATTGGAATGATCAGATGAGATGAAGATGAAAAATGAGAAGAGCCTTCTGTGTTTTTCTTATTGACTTAACTCGTTGGCTCGCTTTCCTCACTTAAGTTTCTCTTCTCGTGCACTGATTGGCTTAAGCTGAACAGCCAATCAGAGGGATTTCTCTCACTGACTGGCTCCGCTGCCGATTCGGTTAGGGACACCGAAAAAACGAAGCCGACAGATGCTCACCGACATCCCCAAACTGTACAACGTGCTGGGTCTGAAAAGTGAAGCCAATGCTGAAGGGCCTTAAACTTGCATTCTTTCTAATAGCCAGCAGGAGGCGACTCCTCTGGTTGCAAAAATAAGTTTTATTGTATAGAAGTCTATGAGAAAATGACCCTACTTCTCACTTGATTTATTACCTCAGTAAACATTGTAAACATGAGTTTATGGTCTCAATCACTAGTTTCAAGTCTTCTTCAATACAGCATGATGTTCATTTAGTACATTATGGTTCCATTTAGAGTCAAATAGACCATAAAGCAGGGTATGCTTTAGGACGTGGTTACCTTCTGATTGACAGGTTGCTAACACCACATTATCCGGTCTGGGAGTTGTCCGTGTTTTTGTCGTAAAACTTTAACCCTTTCACAGTTTGTTTTCAGTTCAAGTTAATTATAATTTTTTGGTTGCCTAAAAATGTCTTATTCAGCGTTCGGTTGTACTTAGTTCCACCCTCTTCTGGTTGCAAAAAAACAAGATGGCGTCGGCCAAAATGCTGAACTCGAGGTTTCAAAATGGCAGTCCACAAACCAATGGGTGACATCACGGTGACTACATCCACTTCTTATATACAGTCTGTTGTGGCAGCAGGTAGCGGTTTTCACCAAAAAAGCTCTGTTAAACCGGCTCAACCATCAAACGTCAAACAGACAGGATTAGCGAATAGCTGCTGAACAAAAAATGAGAAAATAAATTTTCCTCTCATTCTAAACTGTATGAATATTTCTTAATATATGCATAGCCTACGCAAAAAAACAAAGTCATTCCTTCATTTACAAAGGTTTAGTTAGGTTAAATACACCATTTGGCCTCCTAAAACTGTCATTTTGGGAGGTTATGCTACAGTAACCTCCTGTTAACACAGTTAATTGTTTTTGATTGGAGGGAACTACAGATTTTTTCTAGCAACTGATTTATGCTTTAAAGTCTTTACTAGCTAAGACTTGTGTAAATAACAGTCCTGTCTATTTTTTACCTTTATTTGTCCAGCTTTGTTGTCCTTGTCCCTAGCTGTTTTTTCTATTTCTGTGTAAGTGCATTGAGAGAGATGCATAAAACCACAGTCAAATTCCTTGTATGTACTCAGCAAATAAATCTTATTCTGATTCTGACATTCCTGAAGTTTTAATGGTGCAACCAGAATTAGTCAATCATTAGTTTGTATCTAGCTAGTAGTTACTAAGAACTTAAAGGACTTTACACACAAACCATATACTGTAGTTGGTTGTGTAAATCTCCACTTAGTACTTAGGTTCTAATGAGGCAAAGTTTAAACCTACAAATAGCAAGTGCAACCGGCTGCTGGTGATTCAAGCAGCAAGTTATTTGTCTGTAACAATAATATACAACAGTATCTCAACACATTGTGAGATTTTAACACCATCCCAAGTCACACTTCATAAACTCGCAAGAGCACAAAAACATGTAGCTTCTGTGCCAAAATCTATCAAGCAATTCATCCTTGTAAGAAGAAAACAAAGACTTGTGGTAGGAAGCGCGCTGCCCTTACATCTGTCTGTCTGCCTCCGTCTATCAGCCCCTTGAGACGCCATTGATCCATACAGACCCTTTGCTCATATGACCGGCAGCAGAAACAAACACTTCTGTTCCTCCCTGACGGCGTGACCACTCGCGTTTCCGTCAAGAACGGATAGGAAACCCTGGAGCTGTCAACCTTACAGAGAGGGATCAAATGAAACATGATGACAAGCCAGGCTGGAGTCTTAAGTTTTTACTGCACCTTTTATGTCCTGGAGTTACCTTAAAGCTGCAATATGTAAGATCTGGCCTGGATTTTAGTTTAAAACATTCAAAGAATAACTAACATTATCAACAGAATGTGAAGAGGTGACAGTATTGATGTTGCAGAGATATCTACTGAAGCTAGCCTCGGCCCATCCTCTCTTGTTATACCACTTGTTCCTCGAGAGGCAATAGTGAGTCAATAGTTGTGTTTCTGTTCAATTATCAGGCAGCTTTTAAGCAAACTTTTGAAATGTCGCAAAAAAAAGAAATGCGAATTGGGAACATTTCCATTAACTGGTTTGGAGTGAATAAACTTGGCTACAGCGTAGTTTGGTCAGAAGTTGGCGCTGTCGGCTACGCATGGCTGTATTCCGCCAGTAAACAGAGTAGAAGAAGAAGTAGAGGTTGCGATCCAGAAACAAAAAAAGTCGGTTCAGCCATCAAACCATCTACGAGACAATAATGGAGAGAGGTCTTCAGGAATTTGTTTCAATTGGGCAAGTTTTAATTGTTCTTTCATGTCAGCTAGTATTGGCCATGTTTCATGCTGTCTGGATACGAAAACAAGCCTTCACAAGTGATGGGAATATCAAAGAAGACGCCAACAGCAGAAACAGCTGATCAGTCATGTGAGTTAAATGTTCGCTACATCAGAATTTACTTGGCAAAGGCATTTCCATAACCCATTTAGGTCTCCGGAGCATCCCGCTGTCCTTCTTAGTGGCACAGTAAACACAATAAAGTGCTCCAGGGATGACGTATTTTTGGAGGCCAATCAGGAAGTTAGAAATCTCTTAAACTTGTGTTAACCACAGACCTTATTTCAGGCATTTAACTAAAAACCCATTCAAAAAACCTGTTGACTTCCAGATGAGGGAACCGGAAGTGCTAAAATGCCACACGTGAAGATTAAAAGATAGCAAGATAAGTATTATTTTGACTCTCAGAGTTTCCGCAGTTTGGTTGAATTTAGCATATTCTTGCCTTGCTGTTAGTTAGTTGTTTTTTTTCTTTATTGTTTTATAACTGATTGTATGGACCCAGTAGATGTGAAATGCTGAGTCCTATTTGTTTGGAGCGAGTGGTAAGGAATTACACATTGCACCTTTAATGTTTTGGAAGATGCTCATCAATATGGCTTCTCACCTGTGGGCTGTATGAACTCATTGGCCGACATTAACTGAGCTTTAAACTCTGTTATGAGCTGCCCCGAGCGTTGACATCCTCATTCATGATCAATAATCTTATGAGGCTCAATATAAACTCAGCTGATTAATCCGTTAAGTAGTTTTTAATGAGCGAGCATCAAGAGGTTGGAGTTGTGAGGATATATGGAAACCTTTTTCAACTGTTCGGTGGACGATAACAGCCTGCAGCAATAATGATAATTAGTTTATTAGTTTATTAATTTATGTAAATAACATAATGAGCTACAAGGAGCGATAAAATGAAAAATGCTGATAGAGGTAATTGCAACAAGATTTTCCTTTTAATGTTGTAAATGTGGAGGAGGCATAAGAGATAATTGTGGTTTATTATTCATGTAATTTGCCTTTAATATTGTAGTTTTGTCCACCATTTCTGTTACTTATGATACTATTGAGCTCACCAACTTAATTGCTGAGAGATATAGAAATATAAAAAGAAACATAGGCAGTAAGATGATCAGACAGGTTTTATACAAATTTATTTGGCAGAGAAAACTAAGGCAAAAGCTCATATCAGATTACAGATCGACTTTGACCTGCTGTACTTTTCCTGTGCAATGAGGGATTTTTTTCACCTTGATTTTACCTCAAAATAACTCAGATGATCTGACTAAAGTTTTGTCTTTATTACAACCTGTCTGGTCGTCTGACTGCTTGTGTTTCTTGCCCCATAGGACCTCTATGTAGAGATGTTGCTGTTCTCCCAGATCCCGATTCATATTTTGGTGAGTACAATCTCAACAATGTTTCCCTTAACACAAAACCATTAGCTGTCCCTTAACTGAACCGAGTTGTTTTTGTGCCTAAACCTAATCAAACCTTAATGGTACAATATGCAGGATTTTCCTAAAAACAATGTATTGACTGATCTCTCTCTCAATCATCATCGTTTCTGGGCGTCAAACTTTGGGCACTGGGTGTGTAGCCCCACACATGCGCAAGCACTCATCCAAAAGGAAGCGGCGTAAATGGCCGATAAAGCGCCGAAAAAATGCAAATGTACCGAGACGAAACGGCAAGTGGACAAAGCTTGTTCCAAAGTGAGAGTGAATCTCGGGTTGGGTTTTCACTTTCACTGCTGTATGTGATGGCAGCCCGTTCTCATTCTCAGGGAGGGAAATACCGACACTTTGTCACGGTCGTCGGCATTCGATACCGACACACAAGGCACCTTTTAGCGCCGTATCAGACACACCGGCCTTTCCATTAACTACAATGTAAACCCATCAGCGTCAATATTAAATGCTCAGGGCAAGTGCTCTGGGGACGTAGTTTAAAGAGCGAAAGAGACACACAGGGCGGGCGGGAGGGGATGTGGATGAGCCCAACAAACGCAGGTGTTGCTGTTAAAAAGCAATTTCTGATTCTTACATATAGTCCCTTTAAGCAACTGTTTTCTGATGAATTCACAACATTAAGCACGTGTTTAGTGCGAGCGAAAAATGGCGACAAAGGGTCTGACAACGCGTCAGTATGTGACGAGTTGGGATGAGAACGTGTTGGTGATGCTGCAGGTAGTACGCAGGGCTGTGTTCTGGCAACCGTGGTCAGGGGGCGTGAGCCGGGTGGAGGACGGGCCAACTTTTAATGTTGTGTTTACAAACAGTAAGCCACATTTCCTTTATAATATGCCTTTAACCATAGCGTTGTCACGTCAGAAAACGGATTCATTTATTTGTATTCTTTTTTACAGTAATTTGTAATGGTTGTAACAGGTGTTGATTGTATTTTCTGTAAGTTACATTTTCCTATATACATTAGGCCCCTATACAGTAATTAGAGGTAACATTTGATTTAATTTGCCAAAAAAAGAAAGATGAAAGGAAACAGACGGCTTATTTGCCACCATGCCTCGGGTCAATTTAGGTTTAACAATTCACTGACCAAACAGAGGCACGAGTTATCTTTTAACTTTTTCATATCAAGTATTCCCAAATAAATTCTTATTAAATCATAGAATAACATAGATAAGAATGCACGAGGAGGAAGGAGATGTTTGCTGTCATTAGGGCTGCAACTCACGATTATTTTCATAGTCGATCAATCTGTTGATTATTTTCTCCATTAATCGATCAGTTGTTTGGTCTATGAAATGGTGAAAAATGTTGATCAGTGTTTTCCAAAGCCCAAGATGACGTCCTCAAATGTCTTGTTTGTCCACAACTCAAAGATATCCAGTTTACTGTCATAGAGGAGTAAATAAACCAGAAAATATTCACATTGAAGAAGCTGTAATCAGAGAATTTTTACTGTATAGTAGTAAAAATAGTACTGTATTTTTACAAAATAGTTGGCGATTAATTTAATAGTTGACAACTAATCGATTAAAGCTTCGGTAGGCAGAATGTTTTTGGCATCATTGGGCAAAAAATCCATAATAACCTTTCAGCATATTGTTATTCAAGTGTTCTGAGAGAAAACTAGACTTCTGCACCTCTTCGTGGCTCTATTTTCAGGCTTTAAAAAATCTAGCCCGTGACGGGAGACTTTGGCCAATCACAGGTCATTTCACAGAGAGCGTTCCTATTGGCTGTACTCCAGCTGGTGGGCAGTGCTTTGTATTTCCTCAACTTATCTCAACATGGCTGCCGGGTTACAAACTTTCTCATTTTACAGCTAAACAGTACACTACAAGATGTTTCTGAAAACATTTGAGGTGAGAAATAGGCATTACAGTAATAGAATATTGATTCATATTTGATCAGCGCTGCCTAGTTTGACCGTTTGATCGGAGTTCGCGAGACAGCATGCAGGCTCCAGCTCGGCTCTGATTGGTCGTTTTCCTCCGGTCTGTGAAATCTTGCAGGTGCCATTAGGAGCACCGGAGGACACAGAAGGACACCGGAGGACACAGAGGAACATGATTTTTTTTTTTCCAGATTACCTGTCTCATGCACTTCTGTCGGGATATAGTGACCGTTTTATAAAAAAACAAGTTTTCTCGTATTTGCTCCATTTATATTTGTTCCATTTGCACAAGCTTTGATCGATTAGTTGTCAACTATTAAATTAATCGCTAACTATTTTGATAATCAATTGGAATCATTTTTTTAAAGAAAAAACAGTAAAAATTCTCTGATTCCAGCTTCTTAAATGTGAATATTTTCTGATTTCTTTACTCCTTTATGAAAAATGGATATCTTTGAGTTGTGGAACAAATTTCCACTGCAGCTTTAATTGTTGCAGCTCATATTACTGTCATATTACTTCAAACAGAGGTGCGATATTTATATTTGTGATCAAGAAATAATCAGATTGTATGCATTCATTCCCTTCTGTTAACAGGGGAAATAAAGCAAAAAAAAAAAAAAACACATCTTAATAATAATAACCCATATAGGAACCCTCGGGACACCGTCAATGACCCCCTGGTAGTACCCGGACCCTATTTTTTTGCAAAACTGGATTATCTCGGACTGAGCTGGATTTGTATTGAAATGTCAACGAGTTTTTGATCTTTAAATATATATAGAAACAAATATCAAAACAGCATGTCACAATTAAAGACATTTTTCTTCTAAAATCCATGTTCCTGTTTCTTTGGAGGACCAATGAAAAAAACAATCAGATTGTATGCATTCATTCACTTCTGTTAACAGGAGAAATAAAGCTAAAAAAGGAAACTACCAGGGGGGACACCTTCAATGACCCCCCTGGTATTACCCGGACCCTATTTTAAGAAACTCAAGTAGCACTGATGGGCATAAAAATCAATGGCATTACCAGAGGAGCTCCATCTATCCATTACAGCTCTGAATGCCTCAGTGTGTGTTGCTACAAGAGAGACATTTTTCTTCTAAAATCCATGTTCCTGTTTCTTTGGAGGACCAATGAAAAAAACAATCAGATTGTATGCATTCATTCACTTATGTTAACAGGAGAAAAAAAGCAAAAAAAAAATAACCCACATTTTAAAGGGACTTTTTTTTTAACTTTTTACAGGTATAAATCTACCGGGTCGGGATCCCATGCGCTCACATATGCGCGCTCGCGCGTGGCTACGCTGTTCAGACCGCTCCTCTGCCTGTCTGTCTTCACTCACACAACGCGCGCGTTCTCGCTCCACCTCACGTTTATGCGCGCACACTTCACACTGCAGTTTACTTAGTTTAGCTCTGAGAATGTCTAGTGAATGTACAGTGGACGTTTGTGCAGAAATAAATGCTGCAGCTCCTCCAGACCAACAGAGGTTTTCCGTGTATTGTGAAGTGAAGGGGCTCCGCAGCGAGAAACGTTATCGTCACCGTCCGGGTGCCGGTGTCTCCCTGTGGGCGCGCTCGGAGACGATAACGTTTCTCTTCCTGCTAAAGTCAACACTAGGATCAGCAGTGATTCATGGAGAGACCTTCGTCTGGTCAGCTAACATTACTGCCAAACAGGTGAAATATAGAGTGATATTGTGGTTTTATCTGACGTGTGTCGCCTCACTGTTTTGAGCGATGCTCGTTCATGTCTATGTAGAGCGAGCAAGCGCGAGCCCGACGCTGACTTTCGTTGACTTAACGGCCACAGGTGTTGCTGTTAACAAGCATTTCTGAAAGTTACAAATAGTCCCTTTAATAATAATAACCCATATATAGGAACCCTCGAGACACCATCAATGACCCCCCTGGTGGTACCCGGACCCTATTTTAAGAAACTCAAGTAGCACTGATACATAAAACATCAATGGCATTACCAGAAGAGCTCCTATCCATTACAGCACACTGAATGCCTCCATGTGTGTGTAGCTACAAGAGAGAAAAAAGCTCGGACTGATTCAAAAACTCTGGCCAATCCGGAGTCACATGACTGTGCCACCGGCAGCGAGAGAGAGAGAGAGAGAGAGAGAGAGAGAGAGAGCTTGTTAAAGGGACGCATGCAGAGCCTCGGTTCGGTGCAACACCAGCCTGCACAACCACCTCACATCCTCCACCGATATACGCCCAATGTCTTTTTAATTGAACCCCTTTTACTCCCGCTCGGTGAGTACATTTTCCACTGCCATTTTCTTAAGCATATTTTTCTCCTCTTTTTCTTGCTTTTCTTGTCTTGGTGTTCCGACAATGGGGAGAAATGTTTTCTGCATGCAGTGATTGAAATCTTTGGATGCTGAGTGTTTTCTTACATCCTCTGAGAGAGAAATAGCCCTACGTGCTTTGCGGACAGCTCTTGATATTTTTCCTCCTCCTCTTCTTCCTCTCTTCCTCTTCTCTTCCCGAAAGCAGCTTCTTGTTATAATCCCCCACCTTTTTTCCTTATTTTCAGCCTTTTTTTTTTTTCCTCTCCTCCCTCATCATGGCTTGTTTTGGTGTGATTTTGGTGCTTTCCTCTGGTCTTGCAGTGTTTCTCTGGTGTTTCTCTGGAGGCTGAACGTCTCCAAAGGGCGCAAAAAATAACAGTTTTGATTTTCACCTTTGAGGATTTTGCTTTTCTAATAGGTGAGGAAATTTCACTTTGCTGGAGTTTGTTTTGGTGTTTTTCTTTTATACTTCTTTATGCAGCCCTTAAACGAGCAAAATGGGAACTTTTTTTTTTGTTTTGCAAAAACTGGATTATCTCGGACTGAGCTGGATTTGTATTGAAATGTTGAAATAGTTTTTGATCTTTAAATATATATAGAAAGAAATATCAAAACAGCATGTCACAATTAAAGACATTTTTTCTTCTTAAATCCATGTTCCTGTTTCTTTGGAGGACCAATGAAAAGTGATTAAAAAATGCAGGATTTTTTGTCCTTCAAAAGTTGCCTTTTTAAAAATGTAAAACAAGTCTCTGAATGCAAATCACTGCTGTGCAAAAACAAAACAGAAAGCAACAACAGATTCCTGCCAAGTGAACCAGACACAGCTGTGCTCCTCCACCCCTGTTTCTCTTTTGCTTCACACACACAAACCTCCTTGCGTTTGGGAGTGATAACTGGCTGACACATCAGACACCACAGCTTGGAAACTTAAACTGGCTGAACAAAGTGGATGGATGGAGGGCAGGGAGGAGAGGGTTGTTGCAGCAGTTCATTATGCAAATCAGGCTGATAGATTTGATTAGTGGTTTGACCTTGACATGCAGCCAGAACTCAAACCTGCAGGCGACAAATTACAAAACACAAATTATCCTGCAATTAACGGACAAAAAGGAGAAGTGACATTACCCTTTTAAATGACCGCTGGAATCACCTCTTTAAAATCCTTGAAAGTTTGTTTTTTTGTGCTCTGCTAAAAAGAAAATGCTTTCAAGACAAAACCCTCCTTTCAATCATCCTGGAAAGACACGGGTGAAGGCATTTGACAGCTATTCCAGCCTTCAGACCGTGCAGGTCAGGGAACAGGTGGAGGAAGCCGAGCATGAAATGTGCTGCTACGCAAACAATACTTATCTCTCACTAGGAATGAGGTGGGAGGCTGGCTCTGGAATAGCCAGCCTTATAAACGCATGCACTGAATCACTAAGAGAGGACAGGATGAATGAAGGAAAGGAAAGAATAAAGTTTCGCCCCAGCATTTTCTGGACCGGTCAGTAATCTGTCTCTGTCCTGTCAAGGCCGGTCTTTATGTTTCTGCACCCGTGGGCCGGGATGATCGTTGACCCTTAGCAGGTGTACGACGTGGGCTGCCTCCAAGCCACGCACCACAGAGTCCATCTTCTTTGAGATACGGATGAAAAACATTTTCCAGCTTTCAGACTATAGGTCAAAGAACAGATTTAAGGGGGGCTGCTTCTTCTTCTCGGTCTCTTTTTATATCACTGCATGTGAAAGATAACCAAAGAGAAAAACAGATGAGGGAGTCAGGCAAACAACAAAAAAAGGATGCTCGTCGCTGCAGTGAAAGAGTGTGTGTTAAAATCCACACACACATGTATGATATCCACTTCACATAGAACAGTTCTGTGTTACATTATGCATGTGGTAATACCCACTGCTCCCCATTAGATCTCCTATTCTTGGATCTGCGCGCTACGTTCCACGCCTGCATTAGTCATACTCAACACATTTTTCAACACTGAGTCTGTCTTTTCAGCCAGTGGAAAGCAGCAGTTTGGATAAACAACGGTACACGCGCGCACCTGATGCTCAGACGTGCCATTAGCCGAGCAGCATCAGTGTCTCAGCACCACGGCCAGCTACCCTTTTATTCTCCCATTCACAGAGAAAGTGGTTGATTTCAGCACCATGGACAGCTGCCAACACTTTATTGCTCTGGCAGCTGGAGCGAGCTGATTCTTGCCTGGAAGTAAAGTGTCTCCACTCACTAACCCCTGCCCTCTCCACCGCACACCTCTTATTCTGAGCTATTTCAAGCTCTCTACCCCCCATTTAAAAGAGGTTTCACCCTAGATAAGATAATACTCTCTCTGAACGGGTTGAAAAAAGCTTCATTTATTCTTTTTCAAACCATAACTGGAATACACGTTATATTGTAAGGATAGATATGCAGGTATACAACAGGTTGTTATTCAACAAAATAACAGGAACACCTGTGGACACAAACTATGCACTGTAGCCACATTTGCCATAGAGTTGAATGTCTCTGACTCATCCCCAACAAAAATAACAGCCCAGTCGCACTAAAGGGTGTATGGATGACACGGTAATTTGCAAGTAATTTTGCGTAAGAACAGCGTTCTTACTTTTGGCATGTCATGTGTACGCCATGTAGTCTGTACTGACTTCAATGTAAACTAACGTTAATGCAAAATAGTTTTAATGCCATTATTTTCTTTATCGCATTAACGCAACTAGTGATTTTTAGGTTGTAGCTCAGTTTTAAAGCTAAAGTGAAGATACTGGTATCATATGAAACTAGAAAACCTAAGGAACCCATTGGTTCCAACCATGTCACACTAGCTAGGAAGGAGGCTAAATAACACTCTAAACACTAAATTTTGGTGAGGAAAAACTGGCATGGCAATTTTCAAAGGGGTCCCTTGACCTCTGACCTCAAGATATGTGAATGAAAATGGGTTCTATGGGTACCCACGAGTCTCCCCTTTACAGACATGCCAACTTTATGATAATCACATGCAGTTTGGGTCAAGTCGTAGTCAAGTCAGCACACTGACACACTGACAGCTGTTGTTGCCTGTTGGGCTTGAGTTTGCCATGTTATGATTTGAGCATATTTTTTATACAGATAAATAATGTGCAATTAATTTGCGATTTATCATGATTAAATATTTTAATCATTTGACAGCCCTAATCTAAACGCATCCGCGTAAGTATACAACACTCAGAGCTAGTGATGTAAAATAAAAAGTGAAAAAGACTGCTTATAGTGGGTGGGCGGGGAGGTGGATGGATCAAACACAGGACTTTCAACCAGGAGACCGAATTTGTGTCCCAATGTGTTGTTGAGTTATTTTGAAGTGACGTTTGTGATGTGTTTTCTGTACTTCTGTTATGTTGTTTCCGTACACATTTTACTTAGTTAACATACTTATTTTAAGCCCAACCATGACGTTCTGTCATGTTTGTTGCCTAAACCTAAGTGAGTAGTGTGGCCGTTACCGTAGTTTTGTTGCGTGCCATAAAAATGACACGTGAAAAGGCTAAAATGCGTTCTCGTGACACGCCGAATGTCCTCGTATTGTTGTGCTATTTATACGCCCTCCCATGAGATCAGGTTGAAAATTAAACACTAGGTTAGTTTGTTAGTTCGGATTCACCAAAGTCACACAATAACACAAACCAACTAACCGATCGGAAACCATCAGAAAGGGCTGTCTGACTGCAAGATAAAGTGGTGGAAATATTCTAGTTATAGCGTACATTTAAACCGATATTGATTTTTAGGTGGGCCTTTCTTTTAGGTATCAAAAATATGTTTTGCTGCCAGCCCCATCCACAGCACTATATTGCTTTGCTTCCGTGCTGGTACTCCTGTCTGTTTCTCCAAACTGGCAATGTGCCGACTGTCATCTACTGTAGGTAATACACTGACTATGGATAAGTACCTCACACAACCCCACTTCAAAACATCCAAACTATCTTAACAAGTGAGCAGAGAAGTAAAAAGGAGACCAAGCCCAAGAATCAACAATTCCAGGATACTGTAGGGCTGTGGGGGTTGGGAGGGAGAAAAGAGGGAGAGGGAAAAGACTGTCAACCATAGACTTCCATTGTTGTCCAAAAACTGTTAAAAACACATCAATGAGCCACACTGTTGCACTGGTTGATGAACCAGCCCGTTGTCACTCTCAGGGCGTCAAATACTGACGCTTTGTCGCAGCCGTCGCCGTTCCATACCGCCGCAGAAGGCACCCTTTCGTGGCGGTATGAGACGCACCAGGCTTTCCATTAACTACAATGTAAACCCATCCGTGGCAACAGTAAACGCTCAGGGAAAGTGCCGTGGTGACATAGTTTAAAGAGCAAAAGAGACACACAGGGCAGGCGGGAGGGGAGGTGGATGGGTCCAACAACACAGGGCTTTCATCCAGGAGACCACTGTTCATCACGTAGCAACACGTTTAACTTTCATGTTACAATCAGCCGTTCGTTCGCGTCCCGTGTTCACATCAAGTAAAACGTCATTTTAAGCTCAACCATGTTGTTTTCTCCCTAAACCTAACAGAGTGTTTTTGTTGCCTAATCGTAAGCAAGTATTTTTGTTTGATTCACAACATTAAGCATGTGTTTACTGCGACCGAAAAGTGACGCTGAGGGGTCTGACAAAGCGTCAGTATGTGACAGTATGTGAGATGAGAAGGTGTTGGATGAACTGTAGTTTATTTTGAGTCCTACATGAACTGTGCTGCTGCTGTACTCACGAGAGCACAAATTATGTGTTAATCCACAGCTGAAAATAGTCCTCAACAAATGAACTATTTTCTCTTTTTTTGGTAACGTTCATGACCTGTTTGTAAAAATGTACGTATTCAGTGGGAACCAATAGGCTACAGACAGGCTGAGGGAGGCAGAAAGTATCGAGAGATGAATTCAAACATTGTTGGTTTTGGTCTTATAACAAAAATACAGAATTTCAGCAGCCTTATTCTTTAATTAAATCTTTTGTAAACCAAAACTGGAATAGAGTATGCTTTATATAAGGACTTATGTCAAGTATACAACAGTTATTTGTATTGTTTTGTCAACCGCAAACAAACATATGGCCCACAGTTTACCATAGAGTTGAATAAACACCTCGCCGACAAAAAAATAATAAAATTAGACACTCTGAGCTCTACAAATGTAGCTATTATGAAATGCCTGTGAACAAATATAGAAGCTTGGGAGCCAATGAATCATCAAGACAGAAAACAGTGGATGTTTATTTGCATTCAAATGCGTATTATTTAGTGTTTACAAGTTTTGACGTAGCATGTATTCACTCTACTGTCACTGTGTCTACAAGATCTGTGTCTAATCCACAATACAATAAACACTGCCAGCTTGTAATGTTCAATAGCAGACCAGAGCCATTTTTTCTATTTAAATTGCAAATTGTTCCTGGAATGAAATTATAATCAGCTCTTAGTGACGTCGTTTTTTTTTGCTTTCACAAGTGAGGAAACTACACATATCCAGCTCAGCTTCATGCTTTTATTTGGTTCATTTGATCAAACATTCAGATTGTGTGAATTCTCCTCCCTCCAGTTTCACCTTTAACCTTTCACCCTCACTACCCTGAATCAATACCTCAGTAGGACTTTACACACCTCACTCTAGTGCCTTCTGGTGCCATAAAGCAGAAATCAGATAATTACTCACAGCTCTAGTAACCCAGTTACTTTAGCCTAGTGGAGCGGAAGCCGTTTGGCAGTCACACAAGAGGAGAATTAAGGAAATGGAGAAATATGTCCGTGCCAAGAGATATGTGAAAGCATGGCGTATGTTCATATGCCCTCGAGTGACTGTGGACTCCCCTGCTACAACAGCAGGTGGAGTTTCTCCCTCTTTCCTTCGAATACACATATTGATGTAGGAGTAGTAATCCTCGAGTAGTAACTCCTGTGGAGTGTTTTCCACAGTGTGAGAATGGGAAAGTCTCCAAATGAAGTGAGAAATAAACTTTTAAAAGCACTCTGAATGCACAGCGTGATACACGGTGATGCAATAGAGAATTTATGAAGCTAAATATTTGGCACGGGCTGCTGGTAACAAGAAAAACAGGGTTACAAATGCTCCTTTAAAACAATATGTCCCTGTGGAATCAATGAAGCAACATTTAAGGAGCAGTTTACCTTCAAAGTCACCCAATAAGTTTCTCTGTGCATCACTTTCGTTTCTAAACGCTGACAGTGTAAAATAGTTTCAAGTTGTCCAAATGATGCACGCTGACCTCAAAGATCAGGTTTTGTGATATATAATAAAATGCCCCGACTACAGAGATAATCAGCCCTGCTATTATTGTAAGATGCAAGATAAAATGTCTTCCAGAGATATGGCTTCATCCCATCTCACCGTATAGGTCACATTGTGCTTTTATCTCCCTGCTGTCATCGCTGCTCGCAAGGCTATACGTTGCTCAAATCAGATTATGGTACAACTCATTTTAGGTGTGTGATCGTCTACCTTCAGTCGCTATGCTTCAGTGAGCCTCCATAAATTCACATGGTGAGGGGGAGGTGGGGGGATGGAAATTGGTAGGTCTGTACACGACCAAAGAAATTCTTAGTCGACTAATGCTGGGTACACACTACACCAGAATCAAGACAATTTTGGGCCTGATTCCCCCCTCCCGACAATAGTCAGCAAAGCCCTGATTATTTGATGGTTTTAAAGATTATCTTTCCAGATATTCCTGTGGTGTGAGGTATGTTAAGAGTGTTTTTTACATCCCCCGATCGGCTTGGAAGTCCATCCTGGCCACATCGATTTCAAATCGTAAATATTAAACATGTTCAATATTTACGATCTGAAATCCTATTGTGTGTGGGGAACTCCGAGGGCAGCCGATGACGCAGTCATGGTGGGAAAGAACGATAACCAATCTGACTGAAGAAGGAAGGATAACCACCGCTGTCATAACAGCTGCTGCTAATGCATGAGCTAATGCAAAACGCGAAGAATAAAGTAGTAGTAAGATGGACTCAGAAATGGAGGACCAACTTGTTAATTTGTGGCAACAGCAGAGTGTTTATTTAACATGTCTCCATGACTTCATCCATCTATCTTTCGTGAATTTTCAGCACAAAGTGGTGCAAAAGCTAACATTGCTAATTCTTCCTGCCCGCCTCCACACACTGACAAAAATGTAACATTACATGTCGTCATGTTTTGGGTCTCTTGCATTTTCAAAATCTGTTAAGATTTAAAAAAATCTTTTAGTGTGGGCCGGCCTTTACACTCATAAGATTTTGTTGACTAATCGATTAGTTGATTTAATCGACAGATCTCTGAAACTTAATTCCTCCACCAAGAATCACACAAAAGCACCACTTTAAAGGTTCTCTATACGATATTCAGAGCATTAATTTAGCATCAAACCACTATTTGCTGTGTAAAGATATAGAGGAGTAATGTCTACCTGAGCAGAGAATGAAGTCTCTCTCCCTCTGTGTTTGTTGTAATCACAGCTTCTCTGTGCTTTGTTGACATAGCCATGTTTGTGCATGTGAGCGTGCCTCACTGGCTAGCTCAGGCATACTTGCTAACCTTGAGACCTCATAAATAGGGACGATTTTGCAACTAAGGTGGGGGGTTTGGGGATCCTCCTCCAGAAAAATGTGAGTTTCAGAGACTTTATTTCCTGCATTCTGGTGACTTTAAAGAATAAAAATAACAAAGTACACTGCAACAGCATTTTCATCTTAAATATTCTTAATATTTTAATTCCCTCTCTTTTTCTCACTCACTGAAGGCCTTTTCAGACACAATGTGACAACGGCACCACTGCACTCCGAAACCCATTATTTCCAATGGCATACGTGGTGCCACAATGGCTTTTTACTGCGTCGAGCAAAGCCCGACTTCGGGCGCTACGCGTTGTGATGTGGAGGCGGCAACCGCAGCTCAAACCGAGTTGCACCGCGAGCATCTCTCTTCTGCCAGGGAACGACATTAGTACATATGGCTGTATTGTTGTCCAGGTGGAAACCATAGAGCTTCTATACGCTATACAGTGTCAGAAACAGATAACGAAAAGGAAAGAAACGTGTGAAAAACTGTCATAAATCGGGAGAAATACGGGATAATCGTGACCCCAGGAGGAAACCGGGAGAGGGCAATGAAAAAAAAGAGTCTCCTGGGAAAATTGGAAGCGTTGGCAAGTATGAACTCACGGCTGCTGCTCTGCACTGCTCTCATACGGCGGTTACAGCTGATAACGCCGTCCCGACCGACGGCGTCGTCGCAGATGTGTAGCACCCACCCTCCAGTTCCTCCCATCAGGTAAACACTGTTAGCTCTGTCAGCACTTTCACCATGTTTGTACTGATCAGCATTGTTAGCACCGTTAGCTACGGGCTGTCGTTTGCCGTATGTTGAGAGCCGTTGAGAGGCAATGAAAATGCTCCCAATCCCGTATTTAGCACCTTTAAATCTTGTGTTTACCAGAAATGTGTGTGTGGCGTGTTTCTTAGAAATAAGTCATTCAGCATGACAAAAGCATAAAAAACGACTAATCGACTAAAGAAATTGTCGGCTAAGACCAAAACAACCGATTAATCGACTATGAGGGGGCAGCCCTAGAGATGTGAGTGTAGTTCTGTATAACCGTATACCTGTGGGGTCTCACATGCAAAGCGTAGCCTTACACTTCATTAAAGGTATGAAAAATACATAAATGATAAAAGGCTGATAGAATATTAATACAAAAGGATAGAGTCACAGTAATAATTTATAAGCTACCTACCTACGGCATGATGTATGCCTGCATTTCCCATATTTGATATTCTGGTCGGAGGCCTAAGCTCCTTGAAGATGATTGGCATTGCAAATGTATTTTTCTCCCCCACCCCCACTTTTTTTTGAAGTTCTCTCATTCCCTCCTTCCATATCACCCCTTTTATTTCCCTCTCTGCTTCTATATCTCCCTCCTTTTGTTGCCATTTTCCCCCTCTCCTTCTTCAATTCAAACTCAAGACAGGTATTATGCAGAAAGTAATGGGGTGTAGGAACGGAGGGGGGAAAAAATAAGAATAGTGCTCGACAGTCATCCGTCCTTGTTAAGATCCACAGAACCTCCAGGTATATACAGTAAACGGCTCAAAACTGCAAGGCAAGTTGCTCATTATATGTGTGCAATAACAGGCTATTCTCTATCTGCTCTGCACAGTTAGCCAGTATTTACTGTACAAGTCCTGCAGGAGAGATTAGATTCCACTGGGCTCCTCTGGGCCGGGAGCTGAATGGCCCAGCAAGGACCTCTATTCATTAAGCCCTTAATTGCTAATTGAGGTCTTTGAATGATTCAGCAATAGCTGCTGCTGTTGGGGCATTAGCTGAGTAATTTATGGCTGCGAGGGAGCAGGAAAAAAAATGAGCAAGAGCGAGAAAGTGTTATTAAAAAGGACATCGGTGCCCGCACAGCGCTGTTATTACACAGCCACCTTATGTTAACTCTCAAAAAACTGTACAATGCTCTTTTTATGGCTGATTTGTCTGAGTTAAACTCATTATGTCCTGTGATTAAATTTAATTTAGCCATATTGTAGGTTGACCCTCCACACCCTCATTTTAGTATTTTGCATATTGTGCATATGCGGCTCTGTCATTGAGTTATTTTAGCACTATTTTCAGCTTTTATATTATCCACAGCAGCAGCATTTTGATAAATCCTCACATGTTCGCCCATAACAGCAGAAGCATAACTCAGTGTAGTTCATGAATTTAGACTGTAGTCTATGAAAATGTAATTACATTTCAGTCCACATTTATTTCGTGGTAATGTGTTTGGATGTCATTGAATAGAATGAGGCAAAAAAAAAAGAAAAACTGTCTTATTACCACTCCTGTGTCTGTCCAATAAATAGGCTACGAAGATACAGCCAGAAGACGTTCGCATAATAGCAGTTAGCAAAACAAAACTTGTTGTTTTTGCACTGTTTAGTTTTTTTTTCAAACAAATGGGACTTAAAATGTTAATGAGAGAGCTTTAGAGGTGCTTGTAGTTGGATGTTTTACCTTTGGACAGAGCTATGTAGGCTAGCTATTTCCCACTGTTTCCAGTATGGTTAAACTGCTCCTGGCTCTAGCTTCATTTAGCACATAAAGATTGTGAAGAGTGGTATTAATCTTCTCTTCTATTGGCAAGAAAGTAAATCATTACATTATAATTTACTGTCTTAGAGAAGAGAAGATTAATACCACTCAATATCTTCTCTTCTCTCGGCAAGAAAGTATAGCCTAAATTACACAGCCACCTTATGTTAACTCTCAAAAATCTGTACAATGCTCTTTTTATGGCTCATTTTCACAATTTGTCTGAGTTAAATTCATTATGTTCTGTGATTAAATTTAATTTAGGCATAACGGAGTTTGACCCTCCACACCCTCATTTCAATACTTCATGATTAAGCATATTGTGCATATGTGGCTCTGTCAATGAGATATTTTAGCACTATTTTCAGCTTTTATATTATTCACAGCAGCATTTTGATAAATCCTCACATGGTCTCCCATAACAGCAGGAGCATAATTCAGCGTAGTTCATGAATTTAGACTGTAGTCTATAAAAATGTAATTATATTTCAGTCCACATTTATTCCCTTGTAATTGTGATTGGCTGTCATTCAAAAGAAGGAGGCAAAAATAAAAAAAGGCTTATTGTAAAGATTGATATCACTCCTGTGTCTGTCCGTTAAATATGAAGCTACAGCCAGAATATGCTTAGCTTAGCTTAGCGTTGGCATAAAGACTGGAAGCAGGGGGAAACATAACGGTTAGCTTGTCTCTGGTCCTGTAAAAAACAAAACTTGTTGTTTTTACACCACGTTTTTTTAAACAAATGGGACATAAAGTGTTAATTAGAGAGCTTTAGAGGTGCTTGTAGGTGGATATTTTACGTTTGGACAGAGCTATGTAGGCTAGCTGTTTCCCTCTGCACTACAGCTGATAACGCCATCCCAAACACTATTATCTCTGTCAGCACTGTTACTGTCGTTTGCACTATTAGCGCTGTTACCACTAGTTAGAAATAGATATGCTCTCAATTTCGCGTTTAGCACCTTTAAAGGGACTGTTTGTAAGAATCAGAAATGCTTGTTAACAGCGACACCTGTGGCCGTTAAGTCAACGAAAGTCAGCGTCGGGCTCGCGCTTGTGCTCGCTCTAAATAGACATGAACGAGCATCGCTCAAAACAGAGAGGCGACACACGTCAGCTAAAACCACAATATCACTCTATATTTCACCTGCTTGGCAGTAATGTTAGCTGACCAGACGAAGGTCTCTCAATGAATCACTGCTGATCCTAGTGTTGGCTTTTCCTGCTGCAGCCTCCCGACCGCGGTCGGAGGGAACAGGGGAGACACCGGAGTTTTGGTCGGAGACGATAACGTTTCTCGCTGCGGAGCCCCGTCACTTCACAAGACACGGGAAACCTCTGTTGGTCTGGAGGAGCTGCAGCAGTTATTTCTGCACAAACGTCCACTGTATATTCACTAAATATTCTCAGAGCTACGAAGTCTTCTGCAGTGTGTAGTGTGCGCGCATGCACGTGAGGTGGAGCGAGCTGAGTGAAGGCAGGCAGAGGAGCAGAGGAGCAGAGACTCCGGCCCTGGAGACCAAAGCTACGGTCTCCCCCGCGTCCTCCGACCGCGGCCAACACTGTTTTGCAAGACGAGCTTCACTAGATATAACTTTGTGGTTTTGGTGCTTCCGTGTAGTTTGTGTTGGAGTCTGAGTCTGAACAGCGTAGCCACACGCGTGCGCGCATATGCAAGCGCGCATATGTGAGATGCGAGCGCGCTTATGCGAGCGCGCATATGGGACACCGACCCAGGTGATTTATACGTGTAAGAAGTTACAAACAGTTCCTTTAATTAGAGAGTTTAAGAGGTGCTTGGATGTTTTACCTTTGGACAGAGCTACAGAGCTACATGTAGGCTAGCTGGCTCTAGCTAGAGCCAGGAGCAGTTTAGCTTTAGCTAACCATACTAGAAACAGCTAGCCTATGTAACGTAGCTGTAGCCAAACAAAGGTAAAGTATCCACCTACAAGCACCTGTAAAGCTCTCTAATTAACACTTTATATTGCATTTGTTTAAAAAAAACATGGTGTAAAAACAACAATTTTGTTTTTTTACGGGGACAGAGATAAGCTAACTGCTGTTTCCACCTGCTTCCAGTCTTTATGCCAACGTTAAGCTAAGCTAAACTAAGCTAAACTAAGCTTAGCTAAGCTAAGCTAAGCTAAGCAAGCTAAGCTAAGCTAAATTTAGCTAACGTTTTCTGGCTGCAGCTTCATATTTAACGGACAGACACAGGAGTGATATCAATCTTTATAATAAGCCAGTTTTTTTTCTTTTTGCCTCATTCTTTTCAATGACAGCCAAACACAATTACAAGGGAATAAATGTGGACTGAAATGTAATTACATTTTTATACACTACAGTCTAAATTCATGAACTACGCTGAATTATGCTCCTGCTGTTCTGGGAGACCATGTGAGGATTTATCAAAATGCTGCTGTGAATAATATAAAAGCTGAAAATAGTGCTAAAATAACTCAATGACAGAGCCACATATGCACCATATGCTTAATCATGAAGTATTGAAATGAGGGTGTGGAGGGTCAAACTCCGTTATGCCTAAATGGTCTTTAATCACAGATCATAATGAATTTAACTCAGACAAATTGTGAAAATGAGCCATAAAAAGAGCATTGTACAGATTTTTGAGAGTTAACATAAGGTGGCTGTGTAATAATTTGGGCTAGAGAAGAAGAGAAGATTGAGTGGTATCAACCTTCTCTTCTCTAAGACATTATACAGCCACATTATGTTAACTCTGGTAAATCTGTACAATGCTCTTTTTTTAGGGCTGATTTTCACAATGAATTAAATAATTATGTTCTGTGATTAAATACCATTTCGCCCAAATGCAGTTTGACCCTCCACTCATGCAATTTTAATTTAGCCTAATATTTTGTGATTACACATATTTGTCTTTGTGTAAGTTCTACATTTGTAATAATGAAGGTTTTTTCTTTGTCTGCAGTCAGGTCAGCTACAATCATTATTCTGGCTATAAATCTCCCAGTGGCTCTGCCATTGAGTTATTTTAGCACTATTTTCCCTCTTTTATGTTATTCACAGCAGCATGTTGATAAATCCTCACATTTTATCCTGCATATGTTCTCACATAACAGCAGAGAGAGGGAAAATAACCTGTACCGGCACCGCAGTGTAGTTCGTAAATTTAGACTGTATAAAAATGTAATTAGATTTCAGTCCGCATTTACTCCCTTGTAATGCGTTTGGCTGTCATTCAAAAGAATGAGGCAAAAAGGGAAAAAAAAATAACTGGCTTATTATAGACCCATACTTCATTCTTTTATGCAGACATATTTTTCCAGTGAGGCACTAAAAGTTGAGACTTAGTTCGAGAGACGTCTGTCTCCTGGCAGATGGTGACGTATCTAAATACAACTTACTTTCCTCTGTTGACGACAGTTGAGGTTAGATGTGACGCTGTCAAATCGCTAAAGATAAAATGCTGCAATGCAACACTGAAGCAGCGGAGAGTGTGGCCTGAATGCATCCTTCACATCCCATATGTATTTGTCATATTGGATGAGGAGTTTTCATCTTTTTCTCCTCTGACGGGAGCGTGAGTCAGTGAGGAGAGATCAGGGAGAGAGGAAGTGCTAAAATGATTACTTTCACCAGTTCCTCGCTTCTTTATCTCCAGAGTATTCAGACTCTGAAGCCCCTGACAGTCGGTGTGAAAGGACCAAAGAGGATCCATGAAATACTTACACTTGGAACCTCTGCAACACGGGAGGATGCCCTGAAGAAAAAACATCACTGTCAAGCACTTGCTTTGCTGTTATAAGAAAGACTTTTTAACAGACAAACAAAACGTCTTTGCGTAGAAAAACATGCCAGTGATGAGTTGGGACGCGTTCACAGCTTCACTGAAGCATGAAGATGTTATTTAGCATTAATTTCTGGAGCACTAAGAGTGCCAGGATGAATTCAAACCACTCTCTTTCCTCCTATCAGGCTGATTTGGATTCAGTGTGTGTTTTCTGGCCTGGGATGTTTCCACCAGCGTTTGCCAGCAGTGATGCCACACGTTCTTCTTAAAAGGCTTTGAGGATTTTAGAGACTCATGAATTTTGTAAAAGAATCGTCGCTTTTTTTCCCCCATTTTTAGTGAGCTAGAGGAATAATGTCAAACTCTTTCTTGTCACTATTTATTATTAAAAACATGTAATTGAGGGCAATTGACAAAATACTGCTGGAGCATCTCTGTGGTGTTAATGTAAGGTGATACATGTGGAAACAGAGAGACTGAAAGCTGCCTTAACAGGACATAGATTGCCTGTAGTTGTGATTTTCTATACCAGCTGCAGCCTGTGGTTATTTAGAGCACAAGTATAGTGGAAGTAGCCTTACAGTAGTAATAGAAGTTTGACAAGTTTACAGACTTTGTAGGAAACTACAAACCATTAGTCGAGCTAATGTCTTGTGTCCTTAAGCAAGTTTGCATCAGCCTTGAAATTCAAAACAGACACTTTAAAAGCTGTTTACTGCGATTATTTCTGGTCCACTGCTACTTTGTGTCCTCAGGCTTTGGAGAAGGTTGTTTAAATCAAGAAAGTTTTTGTTAGCTTTAACACTGAGGGACAAAAATGGGTCTCATTCAGTGGGCAACCTCCAGGTCTGATAAAATGAAGCCAATGCAGAAATGCCTTAAACCTGCATTCTTTCTAATAGCCAGCAGGGGGGGACTCCTCTGGTTGCAAAAATAAGTCTGATTGTATAGAAGTCTATGAGAAAATGACCCTACTTCTCACTTGATTTATTACCTCAGTAAACATTGTAAACATGAGTTTATGGTTTCAATCGCTAGTTTCAAGTCTTCTTCAATACAGCATGATGTTCATTTAGTAAATTATGGTCCCATTTAGAGTCAAATAGACCATAAAGCTTTAGGGCGTGGTTACCTTCTGATTGACAGGTCGCTACCAAGGTGTTGTCTGGTCTGGGAGTTGTCTGTGTTTTCATCTAAAAACTTTAACCCTTTCGGTTGGACTTAGCTCCACCCTCTCGTGTCACTTCTGGTTGCAAAAAAAGAAAAAAGGGCGACGGCCAAAAACCAAGATGGCAACGGCCAAAATGCCAAACTCGAGGCTTCAAAACGTCAGTCCACAAACCAATGGGTGACGTCACGCTGACTATGTCCACTTACAGTCTATGGTCTTATGAACCAGCTAAAAGTGAAATTGTGGACTTAAGTGAACAATAAAATTGAAATTCCTTCACTTTTACACCTGCTCACAAACTTAAAGCAATAGGTCGACATTTTTTAAAATACACTTATTTGCTTTCTTGCAGAGAGTATTAAGATATGAGAAGATCAATGCCCTTCATGTCTGTGTATTAAGTATGCAACTGAAACCAGGAGATGGTTAGCTTAGCTGAGCTCAAAGACTGGAAACAGCTAGCCTGGCTCTGTCTGAAGGTGACAAAAATCTGCCTGCCAGCACCTCTATAGCTTACTAATTAACATGTTTAATCTTGTTTGTTTTATCTGAACAAAAACTGAAGTGCACCCTCTCAAGAAATAGTCCCGCACATTTAACCCCCATAACACTACAAATTGTCGTTTTTACGCTTTGGTTTTTATACAGATTAACTGTAGCTATTTCTTCTTCTTCTTCTTCTTCTTCTTCTTCTTCTTCTTCTTCTTCTTCTTCTTCTTGTGCTCCTCCCACTGGTTTGAAGTGGGCGGGGCTCAGTTGAAAAAAGGTGATGTCACATATTTCCATGCACCAATCAGAGTTGAGCAACAGTTGAATCGGAATCTGATGGCATTTGGTGGGTTGTTTGGTCGCTGCCAATCACATCTGATCAAAATAAAAGCCACAAAGCCCTTTAATGAGTGTTAAACTCTTAATAGATAATACCTAAAGATGATTTTTTTTAAACTCAGTGCTGTTTATTTTGTGTTAATGTAATAGAGAAATGTGTAAGGGGGCTTTAAAGAGTAATTCTTAAGCATAGTTCCTGGTTGGTAACATGCTGAGTGGCCCTTTTAAGGCGGTGTGCTTTTATTACACCCACGCTCTGACTCTAAGAAATAGAGGTAAGAAACTAGTGACTCTACTGTACGCGTCGACCACATTTCTCTGCTTTCAACTCTGTCTGCTATGTAAGTATGAATATACATATAAAATCATTTTTTTTCTTTTGTTAGCTTCTGCCTCACTAGCTACTGCAGTTTTTTTTAACCAAACACTGTTCATTCAAACATTTCAACTTGTGTTTAATGAGCAAAAATCCAATGCTTTCATTTGGTACTATATCCCAGCTCAGCATGGACTTAGGAAATTCACATTTCTGATATTAAATCTGCTTAAAAATGTGCTCTTGCTTGCTTAATCAACTGTCTAATGTCCTCACCTCTTTACATTTGCCTTAAAAAGAGGCCATTCAGTGCACTAGACATCCATCAGTCACTCAGTGTGTTGGGTTAGGCGCCGAAGCTGTGACGTTTATTCAAAGGTAGAGGCGGACTGAAAGGGATTCGATTGGACTGGATTGACTGGTGAGCTTTTTTGGTCCCCTGCTCTGTTGATAATTAAGTTAATCAACCCCCAGAACGACATCGCCACAGTGTGGGACCAGCATTAGATTATCCTCCATTCTGTGAGCTGCAAAAGGAGATTTTTTTTAAACAGCAGAGGAGATTTGGAGTGGATTATGTGTGGGTTAGGAAAGGATTTGAACAGGTAGGATGGGGAAAATAGTGACAGGAAGTGTGTCCGACTGTTGGGAATATTGGTGTATGTGTTAGTGTGTTTGTGTTTGTCAGGATGTGTGTTATATATTTTTTAAAAATACCTGTACATATCATTACATCTTTCCATCCTTTCCCTGGACTTACTTATTTGTATTCAGGCCCCATTCACAGATTAAAATACATTAAAGTAGAGTCTGCTGTTTACCTGAGCGGCATATCTTTGGATCACAGGAGGAAACTAGAATAGACATGATATGATTTTCTCAATTCAACTATTAGTTGATAAACAGAAAATTAATTGGAAACTATTTTGATCATCAATTAACTGTTCCAGTTTTTTTTCAAGCAAACAAACTTCAAACATTCTCTGGGTCCTGCTTTTCAAACGTGATGAGTTGGTGCTTTTCTTTGTTTCATATAATTTTAGACTGAATAGTTTTGGGTTTTGGACTGTTGTCAATTCGCTGAGAAGCACGAGACATTGAAATGAGTGCTTTGAGATTAAGACATTTTAAGATGTTACCTTGGACCCTGAGGGAATTATAACCAGCATTTTTTCAGTATTTTCTGACATTTCATAGACTAAGCAATTGATCGAGTAATCGAGAAAATAATCAGCAGATTAACTGATAATGAAGATAATCATTAGCTGCGGCCCTAATGTAGAATACCTACAGTAAGGAAAACATTTCAGGACATGAGGAGGAAACGTAAACCCCAATTAAAGTCAGTAAAATGTCAAAAAATAAGTCAAACTGCTTGTTTTGTCCATAGACTGTATACAGTATACGAAATGGACGTAGTCACTGTGATGTCACCCTAAGTGACACGATAGGGTGGAGCTAAACACAACCGAACACTGAATAAGACATTTCTAGGCGTCCAAAATGTTACGATTAACTTTCATGAACTGAAAACACACTGCGAAAGGTTTAAAGTTCAAACACGGACAACTCCCAGACCGGACAACGCCGTGGTAGCAACCTGTCAATCACAAGGTAGCCACGCCCTAAAGCACACCCTGCTTTATGGACTATTTGACTCTAAATGGGAACATAATTTACTAAATGAACATCATGCTGTATTTAAGAAGACTTGAAACTAGCGATTGAGACCATAAACTCATGTTTACAATGTTTACTGAGGTAATAAATCAAGTGAGAAGTTGGGTCATTTTCTCATAGACTTCTATATAATCAGATTCTTTTTGCAACAAAGAATGCAAGTTTAAGGCATTTCCACATTGGGTTCACTTTTCAGACCAGGAGTTTGCCCAAGCAACCTTGATTTATGCAACCTTCTCCAAAGCCTGAGGACACAAAGTAGCTATGGACCAGAAATAAACAGTGAACCGCTTTTGAAGAGTCTGTTTTGAATTTCAAGGATGATGCAAAAAATCCCCAAAATATAAAGTTTACAATCTCATAAAACAAACCAAAAATTTAAACCTGTAACCGCAGAAAGTAGCTTTAAAAATGTAATTAAATAGTCTACTTAAATACTTAATGAATTTATTATCAAAATAGAATAACATTGATAGCATATTCATTTTAATTTGATCAACTTATTGATTCATTGTTTGTTCAGGTGACAGTGCTAACCACTGAGATGCTGTCCGCTCTTCCAGCCTCATAAGAGCTTCTCCTGTGATAACAATGTGCGTACACTTTGGGGAATCTGGGCCTAAAAGCCTCACTGTGGAAAGATACACACTAAGAAATTACCACCAACTGGGAACTCAAAATGTATTGCCATGGTGACACTTCCTGATCCCCCCAGAGGACTGTGGCATTATGGGAACAAACAGTGCAGCCTGCAGGGAGGTTGTAATTTATTTTTATTTTTTTTCTCTCTGTTGACCTGGTTTCTATTTGACAGTAATGAAGCTGTCATTGCGTTTGTCGTTAATACAGTTATTAATTGTGGAAGAAGTATTCAGATCTTTTACTTAAGTAAAAGTACCAATACAACAATGTAAAAGTACTTAATTACTGTACAAGTAAAAGTCCTGCATTTAAAATCCTACTCAAGGAAAAGTACAGAAGTATAATGAGCAAATATACTTAAAGTACTCATTCTGCTGTAAAATGGGCCCAATATTTTCTTATATATGACATTATTAGATGCATCAATCAATGTGTAAGCAGCATTTTACTGTTGTAGCTGATTTAAGTGAAGCTGGTTTTAACTATTTTATATACAGTTACTGTAGTTTAGCCCAGTGGTTTCTAAATCTGATGGGATCGGGAGTTGAATCTTTGCTTTCTTTTTTTTTTTTTTTTTAATTTGGAGAATTTTTCCTCTTTGCTCATAAAGAAAGTTATTTAAATGAAACCATGTGAGAAGTTCAGAGGGGAAATGTCTCATAGACATCTAAACATGGCAAAGTACAACAACTACACACAAAGCTGTGTTGGATGGAATCACAAGCCAAATAGGTTGGGAACCAATGGTCTAATCTTTAACGATGTATTGTACTTAAGCGTATCACAAATTTCTATATGTGAAATCTTCTTCTGTAAAGTAACTAGTAACTCTGGAGTAAAAAGTACAATATGTCCCTCTGAAATGTTTAAAGTAGAAGTATAAAGTAGCATAAAATGGAAATACTCAAGTAAAGTACCTCAAAATTGTAAGGTGCTATTGATAACATTGACAATATTCGGCCACTAGATGTAGCATTCTCCCTCCCCATTTCCATTGTATTCACTTCGTAACAAGTCGTTGCCAATTTGTTGTGCAACCTGCATATTTTATGGTGGAGTGGAGTGAGACTCAGACAGACAGTCATGTCAACTGATGAGTCTTTCGTGGTAGAGTAATGAAGTAATGTAGCAACATGTAGCTTTACATTATCTATAGATTAAGGTTACTTTGTGCGGTGGTGTTTCAAGATTCATGTAACGTAATCTGTGGTAATCTGAGGATATGGCAAGTTATATTATCTAGTTTTAGATAACATTTATCTTGTCATCTAAGCAGTGGTGTAGTGCAGGGAATATGCCGGTACTGTATATGGCGTACTTCCTAGTTATTTTTCAGATGGCCACCCACTTCTAAATCCCCACTGATGCTTATATTCGTTATAATTGTTTGAGGGAACTATAATGTTAAGTAAAAGGACGCAACCGTCAATACTAATATGCTAATATAGCTCCTTGGGGATTGAAGATGTTATTTTTCTTATTTTGACAATCTAACCGGTGACAACACATTAGTTAAGGTTGTAAGGACTATGGCAAGCTGAGGATGCTTGACCAACATTCAGATTCAGATTCAGACAACTTTATTGATCCCAAGCAGGGCGATTCATTTGCAGTTTATCCGGTCCATCAGTCCATACACACAACTTCAAAACTCACAGGCAGGTAGTTAAATGTGAGAGGCAACAGATCAACATACAGTACATGGGTCAATACAAAGGAACAACAAGCAGCAGTAAATACAATAAACCATTTTGTTATAGTTCATAACAGTTCACTTTAAATGACTGTCTGCATTTAATAGACTGATAGCAGAAGGAATGAAGGACTTGGAGTAGTGGTTTGTTCTTCTAAGGGGCTCATTGTAACGCCAGCCTGAAGGCATTACAGTGAATTCACTGGACAGAACATGGTCAGATTGGCTGATAACTCATTTTGCTTTTTGGGCCACCTGTTTCTCCAGAGGGAGCTCAAGTCTCTCTGCTGGGCTCCGATCATTGAAGCAGACTTTCACAATACCATTTAGGCTATTCTTGTCCTTCTCAGACATTACAAACTGGCACTGTGTATGAATCACAGCTGACATGTCAGAGGTCCTCTCACAGCTTTCTGTCTCGGCCTCCATGTTAACGTAGACGTGGGCTCAGGATGTAGAGAACAGGCGGAGGCAGACAATTGGATAGCAAACTGTCAATTAATCGATCAGCTGAGAAAAATAACTTTTAAATGATTGATTAACCGTTTAAATCAATTTTTCTTGCAAAAACGTCCTAAATTTACTGGTTCTGTCCTCTCAAATGTGAACATTTGCTGGCTTTCTTGGTCCTCGATGATAGTTAAAGGAATTTCTTTGGGTTTTAGATTGTTGGTCGGACAAAGCCAGCAATTTGAAGTAGAACTGCAACGATTTGTTGATTATTCAAGTAGTCGATTGTCAGAAAATTATTGGCAACTATTTTGATAATTGATTGACAGGTTTGAGTAATTTTTGAAAAAAATAAATTGGTTTCTCCAATGTATGGATTCTCTGCTTTTCTCTGTTTTATAATACTAGTGCAGTGCCCAAAAGGTAAAGTTCATTATTATAGCGCCACCATCTGGCCAAATTGCACCAACTTCGACGCTGCACTCCCTTGGGTCCTGAGAAATACACCCGCCAAGTGTAAAGTAGATTGGATGAGCGGTTCTCTAGATATGCAAAGGACATACAGAAAGACAGACAGACAGAGACTCCTCACTTTATAGTTAGATAGTTAACTGAAGATCTTTGGGTTTTGGACTGTTGGTCAGACAAAACAAGACATCTGAAGATGTCACCTCAGACTGAATGATTAATCGATTAATCAAGAAAAGAATCAACAGATCAACCCTCTGAGACACCCGCGATCCTGACCGACTTTACCGTCTTTCAGAGGCTGTACCAGGTTCAGTTTTAGGGCTGGAGTGAAGATACAGATATCATATGAAACTAGAAAACCTAAGGAATACGTTGCTCTATTGCTGGCATGGCCATTTTCAAAAGGGTCCCTTGACCTCTGACCTCAAGATATGTGACTGAAAATGGGTTCTATGGGTACCCACGAGTCTCCCCTTTACAGACATGCCCACTTTATGATAATCACATGCAGTTTTGGGCAAAAGCATGCAGTTTTTTGCATGCGGTATTAATGTGTTATTTTCGCCTATTCTAAGATGATGTATTTAAATATTTCTGCATACTGGGGTCCCTAAACAGTCTTGGAATTACATAAATAGGGTACCACTGTAAAGCTGAGACTCTTGTGGATTCAATAAGCTCAATTGTATTCATGTGTGATGATGTTAGTCCCCATAGTAGTCATTTCATTGTAATGAGACCATTTTTTACAATTTGACCTCACTGTATATAATGACCAGCCGTGACCTCTAGCATAATCACAGCCTCATGAAACTTTACAGTCACAAACTAGAGACCTACAGAGACCTACTGTAGGGCATTCAGAGGATGGATGGCTTTCCTAGGTAAATTGACAATAAGGGGGTTTCTGAATAGTTTCCAGAACAGAAGTGCTCGCCATCCAATTGCCGAAAAATGCAATTCTTGCAGAAATCTCAAAATATCAAAGGTTTTTGAAAACAAACAGCATGGCTTTTTGATGGTGTCTTTCAAGGTCTTGGTGTCTTAATGGGGTATTTTGGAGGGATTATTGATCATTTTTATTCATTCTCGAGTGGTAAAAAAATTGTTAAATTTAGCCCCAAATCTGTGTAACAACAGCATGAGAATAGCCATTATATACTTCCATCATAATGTTCTAAACCCTTATACACTTTCACAATTTATTTTAATTAATTAATAATTAATTAATTTTAAGACATCAGGGTTTTTGGAAACTTTGATGGACACTTTTCACTATTTTCTGACTTTTTATGGACTAAATGATTAATCAAAAAATAAAAAATAAATCAATGACATTGAAATTAAAAAAAAAAAAAAAGTTAGTTGAAGCCTCAAACGATTCACTGAAATAGTAGCTGTCTGGTTTTTAATTTTCTCTTAGAAACAAATAAGAAAATCTGATCACATAAATCAAGCCTTTGCTGTGATCATGGAAGCTGTTAAAATCTGGTAAACATCTTGTAGTATATCTCTAAATGCTTCTTAGAGCATATTCTGACCATCTAGTGGGGTTTAAATGGATTCATAAAAACAAGGATGGATTTTTCTCAACAAGCAGAAAACTGCAAATTATCTCCAGCATATGCTTCCAGCTCTGACCGTTGTTTATATCCCACTGGTGCTCTCTGTTTGGCTTTCTGTGTGTAACTTCTCAGTCTAACCTTCCTGGCTTTCTGAGCAGTGTGTAACTGTGTCTCCCAGCAGGCATTGCTGCAGGTCTAGGATGACTGGAAAGACCCTGACCAGCAACGTTACCAACAAGAATGACCCACGCTCCCTCAACTCCCGCGTCTTCATCGGCAACCTCAACACGGCCGTGGTAAACAAGAGCGACATTGAGGCCATCTTCGCCAAATACGGCAAGATCGTGGGCTGCTCGGTGCACAAGGGCTACGCCTTCGTTCAGTACGCCAGCGAGAGGAATGCCAGGGCAGCAGTGGCCGGGGAGAACGCCAGGGTCATCGCCGGACAGTCACTAGGTAATGTCAATATTTTGTACATAAGAGAGAACTGCACGATACTCACTGTGTGTTAAAGGGTACTCCAGAGACTCCTGTTCCACATTCCCAGTGCTCTGTCCTGGTGATAGTGTACTATGTACTAGTATATGACAGGACATGAAAGCTGTTCTAGGCTGTTCTCCAGTATCAGTTTTGATTGTTAGATGGATCCCATAAGTGCATTACTGATCCCCAGCATTATTTTTAAAACATGCACATAACTAATCTACTGGCTGCTTTGACGCTGCCATTGCTGCAGTGGCACAGTTAAACTGAACACATTTATAAAAGATAATATAAAAGAGAACAGAGCTAGCCAGAGATCTGCAGGGTGGCAGTTCACCATCAGCCCTGTGTAGGTATGTCACAGTTGGCTGTTAGTGGTCCGTGGCTGGTTCTCTGTCGGCATGCCGTTCAGCTGGCAGGCAGAACATGAGGATTTAGTCAGATTTATGTAATGTAGCAGTTGCCTGTGGATTCTGGTTTCCCTTTTCTTTTTCTCCTAACTTGAAGTTTATTGTTGGAGTAACAGCTTTGAGCAGAAAAGACGTCCAGCCGTCTGTTAAAAGTGGATTAAATTTTGTTGAAGAGTTTATGCTTTATAGATTATAACCAGTAGGCAAACTCCGGATCTAAGAAGTGAAGCCAATGCTGAAGTACCTTGAACTTGCATTCTTTCTAATAGCCAGCAGGGGGCGACTCCTCTGGTTGCAATAAGAAGTCTGATTGTATAGAAGTCTATGAGAAAATGACCCTACTTCTCACTTGATTTATTACCTCAGTAAACATTGTAAACATGAGTTTATGGTCTCAATCGCTAGTTTCAAGTCTTCTTCAATATAGCATGATGTTCATTTAGTAAATTATGGTCCCATTTAGAGTCAAATAGACCATAAAGCAGGGTATGCTTTAGGGCGTGGATACCTTTTGATTGAAAGGTGGCTACCACGGTGTTGTCCGGTCTGGGAGTTGTTTGTGTTTTCATCTTACAACTTTAACCCTTTCACAGTGTGTTTTCAGTTCATGGAAGTTAATTATAACCTTTTTGGTCCCAGAAAAGTGCTTTATTCAGCATTCGTTTGTACTTAGCTCCACCCTCTCGTGTCACTTCTGGTTAAAAAAAACAAGATGGCGACGTCCAAAAACAGCCAAACTCGAGGCTTCAAAACAGCAGTCCACAAACCAATGGGTGACGTCACAGTGACTACATTCACTTCTTATATACAGACTATGCTTCGAGCAGAAAAGACGTTCAGCCGGCTGTTAAAAGTGGACTAAATTTTGTTGAAAAGTTTAGTGTTTTTTTAGTGTAAAGCGTTTTTTAGATTATAACCTTTCTTTAATGGCATTTAATGACATTTTTATATTTTCAACATGCAACTTGCTCTGACTTATTTCATGGCAAAAGCAATTAAAAAGTCAAATCCTTTACTTACATTACAGCGTTACATGCAGGTTTTCAAGTGAGGTGCCACTGCAGTAATGGCTTGTTTACTTCTATAGCTACTATAAAGAGTTACACACTTCTTTTTTCCCCCAGCAACAACGATATATTACTCCATATTTTAAAATGTTTTACATTGTAATTCACCAAAGAGTATATTTTGCAAGTGTATCATCATATTAAAATACCAGTAACAACGTTAGTGTACCCTAATCTGTAAATAGGTTCAAAATTGTTACCCCTTTATTCTCTCACTCTTGTAGTTAATTATTTGTATTCAGTAATACTACGGGCTAAATTTGCGGGCTGTCATCTTAAGTGAAGTTACCCATGCATTAGTATGTTTAATGCATATTTGTGTGTCAGCGATAGAGACATCATGTTTCATCTTCAAAATAAAAATGAAACCTGCATGTTTCATTTAAACCCTTAACCAATGTAATCTCATCATATCTCATCATATACACAAATTACAAAACCTTATAACAAAACAAAGTACCGTTTATAAAACACGGAAAAATTTACTGCAAAAGCAATAAAACCTACACAAGATATACATATAAAAACAGAGCAAGAGTCATAAAAGAAGTGCTCAATACCAATAACAAAAGATAATTTCATAAAAGCAAGTCCATATAAAGATTGGAACTATGATACAGGTTTAGTCAGCTCGAGACCTTCAAGCATGTTATTTCAAACTCAACTCTTTCTATTTAATCAATATTGCCTGAAGACCCTCAAGCTGCCATCTGGTTCGTGGTGTTTATGGACAAAAGTTCTGTAATATATCTTGATGGCGAGCTTAAATTTGATCAGTAAAATCGTAAAAATGAACCTGAAATGGAACGGTACAGCCGGTGTAAAGACACTAAGATACAGAATCCATTTTTAGGAGTTGCAGCGAGGACACGAGGCGAGCTTCAACATAAAGACCAGACAGTCAGAGAGACAGACGGACAGACAGACAGCAACAAGGAGGAAATGTTCAGATCCGGGTCCTCATGGGCATTGAGTGGATCCCGGTAAATCTTCCTTATATTACTTATTGATTAGTTCACAGCCTCCTCCATGGAAAATAAAAGTCCTCCCCGAGCCCTGCTCTCTCATTAAATATGAATAAGAGCGCTTCGGGGTCACATCTGTAATTCCACCCTGTGTTTGCACAGACAGTTTCACACATTTCTGGGCTGTGAAATTACATATAGCAGTGGTAAAAGTAGTCACAGTGATTTGCTGTATAATTATGTGACTGGAGGACTATTATTGTATTATTATAGAACTTTATGATTGATACTCCTGTAGTGAAACTAAACTAAACTGGTCTGAGCCAACTTGGGTTTTATTTTGGTAGATTGGCAATGATTTCTATTATAGGTAATGATAACATTGTACCTTGATATCTGCCGACATTGGTAAAATTACACCTGGAGGGGCAAAAGATAGAAGCAGAAAGACAATCAGACATGTTTTTAACAAAACCCTAATATAAGCTTAACTTATTTGGAAAAAGATTAAGGCCAGCAGTAAAATGATGACCCAAACTGGCCGTTATAAACATCCATCACAGTTTACAGACTGAGTTTTGCTCATACAATTCTGCTGTTCAATGAGAGATTGTTGCTCATATTTCAGGTATGCTCGCTTTAGGTTTAGGTTTAGATAATCTGGTTGATTTGTTGGCTTGTGTGAAGATTTATGAGGTGGAAGAGGAGCCATATCTGTCTCTGAATTTAACTGGAATAAAACTAGAAGAAAACTAGAAAATGAGATCCAAAGAGTAATTCAACATTTTGGGGATATACACTTTTTTGCTTTCTTGCCAAGAGCTGGATATACATTTTCTCATATCTGTATGCTAAATATGGAGCTAGAGGCAAGAGGTGATTAGCTTAGCTTAGCATAAAGACTGGAAGCAAGGGGAAACAGCTAGCATGTTCAAAAAATGTAGGAAAAAAGCACCTCCGAAGCCTAATTAATACGTTGTATCTGGTTATGTGCTTTAACTCATTCTTGGCAGACAGTGGAGACTTCAGGAAGTCAGTTCGTCGTAGCACATAACTACCCTGAAAACCACAACTTGTCATTTTTTCATTTCTGTTTGTTTGAAATAAACAAACAAGATGTAACATGTTAATTTGTGCCCTTTAGAGCTGTTGGTTGGCCGATTTTTAAAACCTGTTTCCAGTCTTTATGCTAAGCTAAGCTAACCTAACCTAACCACCCCCTCTATTTAGACATGAGAGTGGTATGAATCTTCTCATCTAATGCTCAGTAAGAAAGTCTTATTTCTTTAAGCCTCATAGGGTACACTGTCAACACGTTCTCATCCCAACTCGTCACATACTGCCGCTTTGTCATGACCCCTTGGCGTCACTTTACGGTCGCAGTAAACACGTGGTTAACATTGTGAATTCAAACAAAAACACGCTTAGGTTTAGGCAACAAAACCACTCAATTAGGTTTAGGAAAAAACACAGCTCGTTTTCATTCCCAGGACGTCAAATACTGACACGGCTGTTGGCGTGTGATATCGCCACATAAGGCACCCTTTAGCGACAGAAAAGAGATGCACCGGGCTTTCCATTAACTAGAATGTAAACTTAATGCTCGGGACACAAACAGCGGTCAGTTGGATGAAAGCCTTGTGTTTGTTGGATCCATTCACCCCTCTTTAAACTACTTCACCACACTCCCGACCACTTTCTCTAGACATTTAATATGATGCAGACGGGTTTACATGGCAGTTTCTTGAAAGCCTGGTGCGCCTCATACAGACACTAAAGCGTCCCTGGTGCTTTGATATCACACGCTGAGACTTTCATTGGCTCCTTTATTTGATTTTGCAATGCATGCTTAATCAATTTTTAAGCAGGTATTTTAAGGTCTTCACATCGGTCTCAATAATAAAGTGTTGAGTTATATAAATGATGGCATATGTTCATTCATCAGACCTGATTACTGACAAGAAAAATTAGACGCATTTCTAAAAACCTCAGTGCTTTATGTCGCCACACCGCAGAAATATTCACCCTGCTGTCAACACAAATCCACGTCCCGTCTGTCATGTCCTGACTGCATCGTTGCATCCACTTACTGTAAAGGAGCTCCTCTCATTGTTATGCACATTGACAAACCCCAACACGGTTATATGTTTCCTGAGAAACACACGGTTTCCTGAGAGAGAGGGGAGAGCGTCTAGCTGAGAAGATCTCAGGTAAACATGTGTCTCCTGAACAAACGCTTCATAAAGCAATAAAAGTGAAGTATTCCTCTGCATAGCTTGGCATATTGCAGCTCCACTGGCTGCACTTCATAGTCCCTGTAAACACTGAGCGTCTGTGGACACACACACACAATAAATTCAGTATATTAGCAATGCACCACCAAGTGTCAGAGGTATACTGACGATGCCTACAATAACGTCTCCCTCTGCTTTGGAAATCATCTTTCCTGCCTTTATTCTGCTTAAATTTAACCCTTCATTCATCTTTTAAACATGAACTTTATATTTGATTAGGCTCTGGGACTATATTGCCAAGAGGTGGGTGCAGCCTGCACAAGATATGAATTCTCTTTTATTAAATCACACACAGGGAGGAGTATAAAGGTATGACATGTGGCAAGAGGGGTCACAAGGTCAGATTCAAACCTGTAAAGTACACAGCTCAAGTTACCTCAACGTCCCACGCTTGAGTAGATTTAATAGCTGCGAGATACCGAAGCTCCAGCGATTGCTTTACTCAATTTAATTCCTTCGGACATGACTGGATTGCCGACACAATGACTTTAAGTAGTTCATGAAAATAAAAGTGACATTCAATCACACCGCCGGTTGGCCTCAGACAGCAGCTACTTAGATCCTGATGAAGATGTCAGCCAGTGATGAAGAGCGCAGAGCATGGAGGGCTTCATTCTTGTTTCACCAGCTCAGCATTTCTGCGTTCTGCTTTTGTGGATGAAATCTGGACAAAGATGTATTGATCCTTTTAAAGGTTAATTCTTTATAATCAGAGCACGGTGTGATCATATCTGCTTTCCCATCATCTCAGGTTCAAAGTGTGTGTGAGAGCTTTGCTGTCTGGTAGTCTTTGAGCACCTCTCTGTGGTTGAAAGGTTTACTGCAGAACACCAGAATAAATCCAAGATATTCTGGGGTCTTTATTAATGTTCAGAAACTGTAGGTTACATAAAGCTGATCTTCTGAATTATAATAATAATAATAATAATAATAATAATAATAATAATAATAATAATAATTATTATTATTATTATTATTATTATTGTTATTATTGTTATTATTATTATTTTGTACAGTTAAAATACACATAACAAACACAACAATATGATGGTAAAAGGAAAATAACAAAAATAAATAACAAGAGACAATCATAAAGTTTATATCATATGAATTATTAGAAAATTGGTACTAAAGCCTGAAATATGAAGGAAAAAAAAATCTGAGTTTTAGACAATTGTTGTGAAAGATGTCTTTATTTTATAATAGTGAACCATATGTTTGCAGTCTGTTTGTCAAAACCTCAATCTAAAAATCTCTAGCTTCATTTATTTGTTTTGGTAACAATGATATATGTAAAACATATGTAAGACAAGGGCACACCGTAATACTAAAAGAATTAGAAGTTACAACATACATAACAATAATATAAAATCAATACATTAAGTATGATTAAAGAGAACCTATTATGCTCATTTTCAGGTGCATACTTGTGTTTTGGGTTTCTACTAGAACATGTTTACCTGCTTTAATGTTAAAAAAAAAAAAGCTTTATTTTTCTAATATCTTGCTTTGTTTGAGGGCGTGCCAAACAAGCCGCTAGGCGGGTTTTATGCAGACGTGTTACTTGGTGACATCACCACGTTATGGGAGAAAAGGCGGGACTTCAATCAAGACGTTTCAGGCAGTTGAGGAGCAGTGTTTCTATGGGGGAGAGTAACTCCCTTTGGCGTGGACTTTGGGCTTTGTAACTTTGCAAAACTTTTTTACATGCACAAAAAAAAATATATATAGCACACTAAAGGAAAGGGAAAAGGCAAAGAAGTATAATAGGTCATGTTTAAAAGATGGGACCTGTTGAATGGTTGATTTCATTAATATATATTAAACATTAAATTCTAATCTAAAAGTTAACCTGTTTACTCTGAAATATGGATTTATGCTTCTGTCTACCAGGCAGTTTTTTTCTGGCTACACTATTCATGCATTCATGACTTTTCCATCCGCATGAACACTAGATGGTGCTGAGAGAATACCAGTGACGTCTTATTCTGTCCCTCAGCATTTGTATCCAGTCAAACTCATGCAGCATCCTGTGTAGAATATTCAACCACATTTTTAAATTTATGAGTAATTTCATTCCGTGAAAAGCAGCATCTTTGGTAGTTGTCTTTTTCCCATTTCTGTCTGTTTTCTTACTGTGAAGCAGCTTGGAAACTGTTGACACATGAACTGTTTTGTATAAACAATAATTATGCCGCTGCTGCAGCTCATGGTGATCAAATGTGTTTCAAAACTCTCCTGGAATAACCTTCTTGAATAAACATACATAGTACAAGGAGCATGTTTTAGTCCTCGCATCAGATAATTAGAGATGCATTTTTAATGTTTTTCTAAAGATGTCAAAATGAGGACATTGGTCGTTTGATTCCAGCGACTGTCCTTGAATCCGTCGCACTCGGCCTCCATCTTTCATGAGCTTTAGTTTCTTGTCTTTTTCTTGCCGAGAACAAAGACGCTGGGGGACCATTAAGACGTCAGGCTGTGTGCGAGACAGCTGCAAACCCCTTGTCAGTGTAATTAGATATTACAATTACAAGGCTTCATCTACAGCAGAGCCCAAATGCTGCAACAGCTGGGGAATCAGTAGGCAGCCCCCCCACCACCACCACCACCCTGGGTGCTCTGCTTTTTCAGTCAGTCTCTAAAGTCCACAGTCCGTCCACTTTAAATTGAATTTTTAAAAGAGAGAGATGTGTGAACAGTGGCAACGGGAAGCTGATTTGCTATTCCAATGGATGAAAGCATGCTGTTTGAGTAGTGAGGTCAAACAGTATTTTCCTGCATGTTTAAAAGTGCAGAATGTATTTTCTAGTATGAACCTTGAATATCAAAAAGGAGGACATTCCCTTATAACTCTCGATTAGGTTTTTTTGTTAATGTGCTGCAAATGTGTGTGTGTGTGTGTGTGAGAGTCTGTGAATCAGACATGCTTTAGTGTAGGACATCTTTTTCTTGATTTTCTAATTATTTAATACACAGAATTTCCCTTCTTTTTTTGCTTATCAGCAAGTACTTATTTTATACCATGCACCACAAAATCCTTCTTTTTTAAATATGTATTTATTCATTCACTTTTCTCTGTTTATGCACGTTGTTTGATCAAAACATCATGCTGATAAAGCTTCGTTGAACTGAGAGAAGAATCTTTCCATATTTATAACAAAAATAATTAATTAGTTACAGTGGGGATAGGGACAATACAGATAAATATTATGTTTAGGAAAAATAAATGCAAAACATGTAATGTATACATTAATGTTAAGACCCTGCAACCTTGTTATACAACTGAATAAACACAGATTCAGGATAAAAACAACAAACTGTGTGCATGTGAAAATGCATACATGTATGTGACCAGTGAATCCATTAAAGTCTCATTCAGTGTTCACGTCTTTGTTGTTGCATTAACCAATATTTTCATATTAACAATGGGTCCAAATGACTCATTGTATTCGTAATTATGTAATTATCTCTCGGCTCTCATAGCGTCGTTCTCCTGCCCAGCGGCGAGTTAACGACTGGCTGGTGAACACAGTGGAGCATTTAGCAGCTAAAGAGCCAGATATTATTTCCCCCAGGAGTTGGTGCAGCGTCAAACAGAGCTGAAAGGAGATTGAATATTGATATTAATATAATAATATTGAAAACATGTTGGTCTGTGTTTGCTGTGTGTTTAAATTAGCAACTGTCTGCTAACACTTTCACCTATAACAACTTAAAAGGTGATAATATTGTAATGTTGCCCCCAAGTGGCCACAAAACCAGTAAAGTCATTGTCACTGTAAATTAGTCTGTAATGTTATATGACAATATTAAAATACAGAAAAATACATGTAAATGTATCATGTGTTTTGTAACGTATTAAGGTAATACAACTTTTAGGCAAAACCAGGCCACAGCTGCCAGTAATGTCACTGAAGTCATGTTCTGTGTATTTTTTCAATGAATTTTGAGGGTTTTAGCAACATTTATTTACCTAATACGAGTTTACATTTTACAATATAAAAACATGTATGATTAAAGCTGCAACGATTAGTCCATTTTGATTAGTCAATTGACTGAAAATGATTAAATGAATCAATTATTATCTGTTTTTTTCTAGTCTTCAATAGAAGTAAATTAATACCTCTTGGTTTTGGGCCGCTGGTTGGATTAAACAAGACATTTGACATTTGAAGACGTTTCCTTGTGATAGCCATTTTCCACTACTTGTTGACATTTTAGAGACCAAACAATAAATTGAGGAAATAATCAGTAGATTAATCGATAATGAAAGTAATTGTTAGTTGCAGCCATTTAGGGTGGAGTCAGGTAAAATGGTCCAGATAAGGTTGGAGCATCATAGCTCTTTAAAATTTTACAGCCAATCACAATAACTGATCTTGCATTGTTGCTATACAACATTAGTTGACGTGTAACAATAGTTTAGATTGGTCTGACGTTGCTAATAGGCAGGACAGTGTTATATGCAGCGTGTCAGAGAAATTGTATGGTAAGTGAGCATCACTTAGCAAATGTCACTCATCATTAATAAGGATGATAAAGCAATTATAAGTAAGCTTACAAACAAAGCAAAATGTTCATGAGCAATTTGACAGGCTCTTTCAAATAAAAAAGTTGAAATATATATAAAAAAATATTGTCAAAAAAGTAATTTTAGGTACTGGCCGATTTAAGCTTAAAGCTGAAGTAGGCGAGATTGGAGGAAATATAATTAAAAAAGTTATATTTATAAAACGCTGTATCGTGACATTAGTACATGAAACAGGCAGCCTGAAAAAAATCATGTACCTCTGTATCCTCCGGTGTCCTCTGGTGCTCCTAATGGTATCTGCAAGATATCACAGACCGGAGGAAAACAAGCAGCAAGAGCTGATCTGTCAATTACTCGCAAACTCCGACCAAACAGTTAAACGAGGCAGTGCTGATCAATTATGAATCAATATTGTGTTACATTAATGCTTTTTTCTTGCCTCAAATGTTTTGCCAAAAATGTACTGCCTACTGCAGCTTTAACCAGCAAAATTGGTCCACGATATTGATCTAAAATGGGCCACACACACACACACACACACTTTTACACAGAGATAGGTCATAGGTCCAGATATGTATCCAAGCAAAATCTGAATCTTTTTTTTTTTAATAGGCATTGCATTATGCATCATAATTAATAGACCTCTTCTTTGCCATTCTGTTGCTATGGCAACAGCTTTGGTCCAAGTTTACTTCCTGTCAGCTACTGAGTTAAAGGTCATGCTCATTTTCAGGTTCATACTTGTATTTTGTGTTTCTATTAGAACATGTTTACATGCTATAATGTTCAAAAAACACTTTATTTTCCTCATACTGTCTGCCTGAATATACCTGTGTTTACCCTCTGTCTGAAATGCTCCGTTTTAGTGCATTTCAACGAAATTACAACGGAATTGCGTTGTTAGGCAACAGCTTGGGTCCATGTTTACTTCCTGTCAGCTGATGTTATTCACATACACTGCAACAGGAAATAAACTGGGACACATTTAGAATGTTTATGTTTAAAACCGTGTAATGGTCTAAATATTGTACATTTGTGACATCACAAATGGACAGAAATCCTAACGGCTTGTTTCAAACACACAATTTCTAAATAAGGGCTGTGTGTGTTTCTCTGTATATTGAGCATTTTGATAGTTTACCAGTATGTATAGAGCACTTAAACCTGTTTTATAATATAAAAGCCATGAAAATCTCACTTTTTACAATATGGCACCTTTAAAAAACATCGGAACAGGAAATACAAAAGGGGCCCATTTAGAGTGTTTATGGTGTCATGTTTGAAAAGGTCGATAGGAAAGTTAATTAAAGGTAATTAAAACTACATTTCCAATACCTACTTTTTGGTGTCTAATATTTTTCTGAGCGGGGTGGGTGCTTTGTTGGGGGGGACTTGTGGGCTAAAATCCTGGCTACGGCCCTGTATACTAGCTACTTGTAACATGTACAAAATATGGTATTAACCAACTATTGGAGAGTAGTTTCACAATATCTATTTTCTACAGTTTTTTTGAGTCTCCTGCTTCACTTAAATTGTTTCTTTCCGGTCACATACATTTCGCATTTAAAGGGACTGTTTGTAACTTTTTAAACGTATAAATCTACCGGGTCGGTTTCCCGTGGGCGCTCGCATTTGCGCGCTCGCGTTTGCGCGCTCGCGTGTGGCCGGAGTCTCTGCTCCTCTGCCTGCTTGCCTTCACTCACACACCACGCGCGTTCTCGCTGTCTCGCTCCACCTCTACACGTGCATGCGCGCTCACTGCACACTGCAGAAGAGTTAGTAGCTCTGAAAATACCTAGTGAATGTACAGTGGACGTTTGTGCAGAAATAAATGCTGCAGCTCCTCCAGACCAACAGAGGTTTTCCGTGTCTTGTGAAGTGACGGGGCTCCGCAGCGAGAAACGTTATCGTCTCCGACCAAAACTCCGGTGTCTCCCCTGTTCCCTCCGACCACGGTCGGGAGGCTGAGGCAGGAAAAGCCAACACTAGGATCAGCATTGATTCATGGAGAGACCTTCGTCTGGTCAGCTAACATTACTGCCAAGCAGGTGAAATATAGAGTGATATTGTGGTTTTAGCTGACGTGTGTCGCCTCACTGTTT